>CAUJNA010000093.1:0-272500 GCA_963377175.1 Effrenium voratum
GTCCACCTGGAACACCGCGTGTGCGATTAAAGCACACATGTGTGTACATGTGGAACACACATATGCGCACACGTGAGCAAACATAAATGCTCACCTAAATCGCACACACATGCGCGCACCTCGAAAACACTCATGCGTTTTCTGGAGCGCATACATGCGCACACCTGGAGAGCAAATATGTCGTCAGATGCCAAAAAAAGTTCACCTAGCACATACTAATGTGTTCACGTGAAACACACATCTGTTCACCTGGAACACAACCACGTGTCCAATTGGAACACACATGTGCGTACACGTGGAACACACATATGTGCACACGTGAACACGCATATGTGCACACGTGAACACTCACATATATGTGCACCCGGAACACACACCCGTGTGCTCATCTGATAACAACCATGTGTTCTCCTGGAACACAAACACGTGTCCAATTGGAACACGCATGTGTGTACACGTGAACACACATATGTGTACACGTGGGAGACGCAAATGCGCACACGTGAGCACACACACACACATGTGCACACGTGGAACACACACACATGTGTACTGCACATGTGAACACACACATTTATGCGCGAGCGGAAAACACAGACACACACGAGTGTTCATCTGATAACAAACACGTGGTCTCCTGGAACACAACCGTGTGTCTAATTGGAACACAACCGTGTGTACACGTGAACACACATATGTGTACACGTGAACACACACATATTTATATATATATATATATATGCGCACCCGGAACACACACACACACGTGCGTTCATCTGAAAACAAACATGTATTCTCCTGAAACACAAACACGTGTCCAATTGGAACAAACATGTGTGGACACATGAACTCACAAATGTGTACATGTGGAACACACATATGTGTGCAAATGAACACACATACATGCGCACACGGAGCAGACACACACACACACACACACGCGTTCATCTGATAACAAACATGTGTCCTCCTGGAACACAAACACGTGTCCAGTTGGAACGCACATGTGTGCACGCGCGAACACACAATGTGTGCCGTGAACACACATACAAAAAGTGCACGCGGAGCAGACACACACACACGTGTTCATCTGATAACAAACATGTGTTCTCCTGGAACACAACCGTGTGTCTAATTGGAACACAGACGTGTGTACACGTGAACACACATATGTGTACGCGTGAACACACACATATATACGCGCACCCGGAACACACACACACACACGAGTGTTCATCTGAAAACAAACATGTGTTCACCTGGAACACAAACACGTGTCCATTGGAACACACACGTGTGTACACGTGAACACACATATGTGTACACGTGGGAGACGCAAATGCGCACACGTGAACACACACATGTGCACACGTGCAACACACACATGTGTACTGCACATGTGAACACACACATTTATGCGCGCGCGGAAAACACAGACACACACGAGTGTTCAACTGATAACAAACACGTGTTCTCCTGGAACACAACCGTGTGTCTAATTGGAACACAGACGTGTGTACACGTGAACACACATATGTGTACACGTGAACACAGCACACGTGGAACACACACATGTGTACTGCACATGTGAACACACACATTTATGCGCGCGCGGAAAACACAGACACACACGAGTGTTCATCTGATAGCAAACACGTGTTCTCCTGGAACACAACCGTGTGTCTAATTGGAACACAGACGTGTGTACACGTGAACACACATATGTGTACACGTGAACACACACACATATATATGCGCACCCGGAACACACACACGTGCGTTCATCTGAAAACAAACATGTATTCACCTGAAACACAAACACGTGTCCAATTGGAACACACATGTGTGGACACGTGAACACACAAATGTGTGCACGTGGAACACACATATGTGTGCAAATGAACACACACACACATGCGCTTGCGGAGCAGACACACACACACGTGTTCATCTGATAACAAACATGTGTCCTCCTGGAACACAAACACGTGTCCAGTTGGAACGCACATGTGCGCACGCGTGAGCACACAATGTGTGCACGTGAACACACATACAAAAAAAGTGCACGCGGAGCAGACACACACGCACGTGTTCATCTGATAACAAACATGTGTTCTCCTGGAACACATACCCGTGTCTGATAAGAACACACATGTGTGTACACGTGAACACACATATGTGTACACGTGCAACACGCATATGTGCGCACGTGAACGCACATATGTGTACATGTGGAACACACATATGTGCACACGCGAACACACACACACACACACATATATATATATATGCGCGCCCGGAACACGCACACACACACACATGCGTACACCTGGAACACATATGTGTGTATGTCTGGAAAGCACATTTCTGTTCACCTGCCACACACATATGTGTTCACCTGGAACCCATATATGCGCTCACTTGGAACAGGCATTTGTGTTCACGTGCGACACTGGTGCAGACCTGGATCACACAAGCATGTTTAACCAGAACAAACTTCTGTGTTGACTTGTAACACACATATGTGTACACATGGAACACACGTGTGTGCACATGTGGAGAAACATGTGCACCACAAATGTGCAACACACATGCGTTCACCTGGACAACAAAAATGTGTTCACATGGAATTTACATTTCCTGCACGCCTGGGCGACACATAAATCAAGTTCCCGAAGCCGGCTGTGAGGCGCTATTCCATGGGGCTCTGCCTTGAACAACGCTTGTGTTTTATATGCGTGCTCCAAGTACGAAAATAGTGTTCGTGTACGATCAATCTAGCTTTTTTGCAACACATTGCTAGCGCGCGAGCCTGCTGCTGCTGCTGCTGCTACTACTGCTAGTACTATCAGTATCGGATGCGTCTCCAGCAGTTACAGGCTTCAGCTTAGCAAAAGCTTTCCGGCGCATTGCGCTTCCTTCTCGCTTAGCTGCACAGTGTCTTTCGTATCGATTGCTAAAGTGCTTTGATCGTATTGTGGCAACTCTTCGTATCGATTCAGTAAAGCATTTGCTTTCGCAGGGAAATACGCAACCCAATTCTTCCGTATGCTCGGTACAAGGCATCCCTGCCGTCTTGCCTCAGCCGTTGTTTCTCCCCTTTGTCCAGCAAATCGCACTCCATGATAATTGCATGCGAGGAGAGCGGAAGCAAATTTGGATTGAAGCGTAACTGGGAACCGTTCACAGCTGACCACTGCGCTAGCGCCTTGCTAGCGCGCGGCTAGCGCGGGTTCGCCGTATTTTTTGGAGTCACGGCGACCATCTGTGTGGATTTGACAATTTAAGGCCACGTAAGATGAAGGTAAACGTGCGGGCTGGCTTCAAGTACTAAGTAAGAACTGCAACATTACACCCTTGAAAGCCACGCAAAGCCCATCGCGGCATCCCACGCGCCAACTCTTGGAAACCAAGATCACCGAAGACCCTAGCGCAAACCAAGCGCCATCCTAGCGCCTCCAGTGGGGAGCGGGCAATCCATTGGTATTTGCAGGACTCCGCTTTGTGTGAATGAAAAAATGCACAAAGTGACTGCGACGGTGGCCTCTGTAGACTAAACCCCCTTACTAGGAATTTTGACCGGATCGCATATGTGTTTTATCAGAACAATCGCATGCTTTCACCTGGAACACAAACTTGTGCTGACGTGGAACACACTCATGTGGTCACATGCAAAAAGTGCGTGTTCACTTGGAACGCGCCGATGTGGTCAGCTGGAACACACCAAGAACACACAATCATTTACTTGAAGCACTCGTACGTGCATCCGCAGCATGCTGCCTGTGGCTTGATCAAGCGCACGCGCGCGCTCAAACACACGTTTCTGAGCCTCAAACACACATGCGTGCCCGCGGAATACACCGCGAATGCCAGGCATCCAGGCTGGGAAACAACAAGAAGGAGACAAAGGGAGACAAATACCCGTCCGCCCGGAGAGCCGTGCCAGACATCCAAGCTGGGAGACAAACGAATCCGTCCACCCAGAGAGCCGTGACAGGCATCCAGGCTGGGAGACAACCGGGGCCAAATAAAGGGAGACAAAGGGAGACAAATGAATCTGTCAGGCAAATGAAGGGAGAGGAACCCGTCCGCCGGGAGAGCCGGGACAACCCCAGGTGCCAAGAGCACCACTGGGTATCTCGGCGTAGGTTCGTTGAACATCATCAAAGAATCGATAGACGATGTAACTCCAGCGTGATTCACGTTTGTTTCACCGGGGGGTTTTTATATTGTTTTTTCTTGGTTGTTTTTTTTTTGTTTTTTTTTTGGTTTTGATTTTTCACCGGGGGGTTAACAGAGCCTTCTCGTAGCTGAAGCCGTGCACCGCAGCGCACCGCTCTCGTCAGCTCGGGACTCCAAATGCGAGCAAGGACAGAGAGAGGCCGCAACTGATAACGAGCACTGAACGAACAGACAGGGTGTAGCCAACGATAGACAAGGAAGACGACCCACCACGAGCCCAAGCGAAATCGAAGTCCAGATGAAGGGCAGACAGAGGAGGATCCTGTCCCCAACATCCACAAGACAAGGAATGACCGAAGCCAGGGCCAAAGCCGAAGGCAAACCAGACCCCGCCAAAGGACAGAACCGCGGGAAGTGAAGGAAACCGCGGAGCGTGAGTGCCACACATCCAGGCTGGGAGACAACGGGAGACAAATGAATCCGTCCACCCAGTAGGGGGATCCATGGCTGGAGACTACGGTGAGACCAACTAAAGGGAGACAAAGGGAGACAAAATGAAGTCCGTCCCCCAGAGGGAGACAACGGGAGACAAATCAATCCGTCCACCCACAGAGATGGGAGACAAATGAAGGGGAACCAAGGGAGACAAGTGAATCCGTCCGCCTGGAGAGCCGTGACAGACATCCAGGCTGGGAGACAAGGGGAGCCAAATGAAGGGAGACAAAGGGAGACAAGTGAAACTGTCCACCCAAAGAGCCGTGCCGGGCATCCAGGCTGGGAGACAACGGGAGACAAATGAAGGGAGACAAAGGGAGACAAGTGAATCTGTCCGCCTGGAGAGCCGTCAGGCTGGGAGACAACGGGAGACAAATGAAGGGAAACAAAGCCCAGAGAGCCGTGCCAGACAAAGGAAGGGAGACAAAGGGAGACAAATGAACCCGTCCACCCAGAGAGCCGTGCCAGGCATCCAGGCTGGGAGGCAACGGGAGACAAATGAAGGGAGACAAAGGTGACAAATGAACCCGTCCACCCAGAGAGCCGTGCCAGGCATCCAGGCTGGGAGACAACGGGAGACAAATGAAGGGAGACAAAGGGAGACAAATGAACCCCTCCACCCCAGAGAGCCGTGACAGGCGTCCAGGCTGGGAGACAACCGGGGCCAAATAAAGGGAGACAAAGGGAGACAAATGAATCCGTCAGGCAAATGGAGGGGCAAATGAACCCGTCCGCCGGGAGAGCCGGGACAACCCCAGGTGCCAAGAGCACCACTGGGTATCTCAGCGTAAGGTTCGTTGAACATCCTCGAAGAATCGATAGAGGATTTAACTCCAGCGTGATTCACGTTTGTTTCACCGGGGGGTTAACAGGGCCTTCTCGTAGCTGAAGCCGCGCACCGCAGCGCACCGCTATCGTCAGCTCGGGACCGCAACTGATAACGAGGCACTGAACGAACAGACAGGGTGTAGCCAACGATAGACAAGGAAGACGACCCACCACGAGCCCAAGCGAAATCGAAGTCCAGATGAAGGGCAGACAGAGGAGGATCCTGTCCCCAACATCCACAAGACAAGGAATGACCGAAGCCAGGGCCAAAGCCGAAGGCAAACCAGACCCCGCCAAAGGACAGAACCGCGGGAAGTGAAGGAAACCGCGGAGCGTGAGTGCCACACATCCAGGGCTAATGAATCCGTCACCCAGAGAGCCTGGTGCCAGGATCCAGGCGTTCCTGAACATGAGAGACAACGGGGAGACAATAAAGGAGACTAAGGGAAGAACAAATGACTCGTTTACACCCACAGAGATGGGAGACAAATGAAGGGGAACCAAGGGAGACAAGTGAATCCGTCCGCCTGGAGAGCCGTGACAGACATCCAGGCTGGGAGACAACAGGAGCCAAATGAAGGGAGACAAAGGGAGAATAGTGAATCTGTCCACCAAAAAAACAGTGCCAGGCATCCAGGCTGGGAGACAACGGGAGACAAATGAAGGGAAACAAAGGGGTGCCAGACATCCTGGGAGACAAAGGTAGACAAATGAACCCGTCCACCCAGAGAGCCGCGCCAGGCATCCAGGCTGGGAGACAACGGGAGACAAATGAAGGGAGACAAAGGGAGACAAATGAACCCGTCCACCCAGAGAGCCAGGCATCCAGGCTGGGAGACAACGGGAGAAATCAAGGGAGACAAAGGGAGACAAATGAACCCGTCCACCCAGAGAGCCGTGCCAGGCATCCAGGCTGGGAGAGAACGGGAGACAAATGAAGGGGACAAAGGGAGCCACATGAACCCGTCCACCCAGAGAGCCGTGCCAGATCCAGGCTGGGAGACAACGGGCGACAAATGAAGGGAGACAAAGGGAGACAAGTGAATCTGTCCACCCAGGCATCCAGGCTGGGAGACAACGGGAGACAAATGAAGGGAGACAAAGGGAGACAATTGAACCCGAGCCGCGCCAGGCATCCAGGCTGGGAGACAAATGAAGGGAGACAAAGGGAGACAAATGAACCCGTCCACCCAGAGAGCCGTGCCAGGCATCCAGGCTGGGAGACAACGGGAGACAAAGGACAAAGGGAGACAAATGAACCCGTCCACCCAGACTGGATCATCCAGGCTGGGAGACAACGGGAGACAAATGAAGGGAGACAAAGGGAGACAAGTGAACCCAGGGAGACAAACGAACGCGTCCACCCAGAGAGCCGTGCCAGGCATCCAGGCGGGGAGACAACGGGAGACAAATGAAGGGGGAGACAGGGAGACAAATGAACCCGTCCACCCAGAGAGCTGTGCCAGGCATCCAGGCTAGGGCTTGGCAACAGGCGAGCCACCTTAAATGAATTTAGAACCCCTCACAGTAAACTGTTTGGGGAAAAACGGAAGCGTTGCTGACGCGGATGAAATTCGACTTTTCACAGAGCGTGGCCCGTGCTTTCAGATTAAGGCTCATCCGCAGTTTTCAGATTAAGGATCATCCGCAGTGTTTTTTATTTGAGGCCCCCGGTGCCAGCTGCGTAACCGCAGCGAGGTGCAGACTGCTATGGTTCAATCAACATCCTCGGCAAGCTCAACCCCGGTGCAATGCCGGAACATAAGCGCTTCCCACTACGATGACGTGAGGAAGGCTTGGGAACTCTTTGTGGGGCGCGGGCCTCAGTAATAGAGATGCCATCAGTCAGTACTGCGCTGCTGCTCAGGACGGATCTTTTCAGGGACCTTGAGTCAATGAAGCCCTTAACGATCGAGGAGGGCGGTCGTCAAGACCCCTTCGACACTCGCAAGTTGCAGTCCATGATGGAGGCCTTGAAGGAGGGAGATTCCACTACTGACCAGTACATTGCAGGCGGCAATGTAGCGTGGGTTAGCTGGTCATGGTCTTCGACTGCAAGTGTGCCAGTGTACAAGAGCAGCGTAAAGTGGATCATGCACACCACGTACAAGAAGCCCCAGCCTATAAAGTTGGTGGTGGCAGTGGATGACTTGTTTATGGACCAGAAAAATGGGCAAATGAAGAGGATCAGTCCGGAGGAGGACCATCACGCCTTCATCTTGGCCACAGCGAGGGACTTGCAGCAAGACAAGTTCCAGGAGGCCGGCGCCGTCGCTGTCTTGGCCCCTAAATACAGCCAAGCATTGAGTTGCCAGCGCAGGAATGGAGAAGGGCGTGGCTGTCTTCCACGATCGATTGCCGCTTCAAGCCCGGGCTGAATTTGTTCTGGGAAGCGGCCAAGCAAAGAAAGGATGTTGGGACCAGATACGAGACCATGTACTACAGCCCTGTGCAACGCATCTTTCAAATAGTGTCCTTCAAGTTGAATCACGAATCAGCTTCCAAGACCAAGCTGACGACTAAGAAGCTTTTCGAGATCTTGTCTGCCAACTTGACGGTGACATCGGGGGAGGCAGTGACGCAGTCCTTCCTCGAAGTCTTGATGGCTCTGTGGAATTCCTTGCTGAGCGACACTTCTTTCCGAGAGGAAGTCCTGCTTTCTGAGGAGGTTTTCGGAAAGCGAAGTCCCATCAAGTCCATATATGTTTTGCGAGACCTTGCCACTGCTTGCAAGAAGCAACCGCCTTGCGTGAAGTGGTTTTGCGAGACCTTGCCACTGCTTGCAAGAAGCAACCGCCTTGCGTGAAGTGGGTGTTCGATGCCCTCATGGATGCGGCGTTGAACAAAATCTTCAAGCAAGGCGAGCTCAACCCCCAGGCGTTGGCCGGCAAGAACCCCCGTGGGAATAATTCCAAAGGGCCTGACTCCTAGCACTGCTGTTTTTTTCTTAGGTTTTGCCTTGATTGATGGGGGCGCACTGCTTCTGAGGCTGTTCCATATGTGGGCATGGAAGTATGTCCTGAAAGATGAGATCCTGGACATGCTGTTGGCTCACAAGAGCCTGCCATGTGAGGACGCAAAACGCATCCGGGAGAAACTCTCCACTCAGGAGACGCGACAATATCCCTGACAATGAACTTGACCCTAGCATTTTGACTGCAATTGGTGATTCAAGTGTCGCCCATGACATTGTAATGATCTGGACATGGCGCCGAGGCAAATCCGTGAAAGTCGTGGCCAACAAATCGTGGCTGGGGCGCTGCAGCCAGCCAGTCAAGAGGCTGCGGAATTTCTGGCAGATCTCATTTACACCAAGAAGTACGACGAGAAGGTGAAGAGCGTGTTGCACACCAACTTTGACGTGAATGCCCTTCTCGAGCGCGAGGTGCTCAAGCCCATCTGGGACAAGCTAACCAAGAAAGCCGACAAAACGGCTGCGGCAACGCAGGCGGAGTCAGCGGACGAAGGTGCGTTGGATGACGCCGCCCTTGTGAAAGCCGCCATCCGCCTTTCAGAGCCCAATGAAGCCAAGGCAACTGAGGCTGTCCATGCAGTTGAAGCTCTGATGACTGAAGACAAAGAGTTTCTGCTAGAAACTGAGACAACCGCCAAGGACCTTGTCAATTCCCTTTTGCAGGTCGCGGTGGCTGACCAAGAGATTGACAAACTCATCCTTGCTTTGTCGAAGGTGGAATTCCTAAACACGCGAAGCGAAGCCAGGAGGGTTCCCCACTTTTCATTTGGGACGTTGAGCAGGCAGGAGAGCATAAAACCGACGCTCGGAGGTCACCCCCTCCGTTTCAGAAAGGACACTTCGAGAAAGTGGTCAAGGGCGTGCTTTTTGCACGAAACAGGCAATCCACTTTGACCTTTGACGACTCGGACGGGCCGCCTCCCCCAGACGCTTCGGATGTGTTGCCTAGCTTATTAGATAAACACAGGATGCGTGCGCCGTCCATGCTTTGCTCATCTTAGGTTCTTGTTCTTTGACGGAGGCCGGTCAGGCCTGCATTCTCATTGGAACAACCTGTTCAAGGGCATCGGCGTGACTAAGATGTGGAATTTAATCCACAGTGAGGCCTTGACAACTGCGAACAGGAAGGCCAGGAATCTGTCAGGGACGGCGATTGAGCGTGGGGCCAGGGCCTCAGCGTTTTAATGTGATTTCCTCGGAGGCGTGGGGGCTGATAATGAGGTCAACGTGATTAACTTGGCAGAAAAGGTCTTGGTGACCGCCACGGATGTGCAAAAGCTGCAAGCTATCACGGGAAGCCGGAAGAACCTACATTTTGAGGGGACCGTGTGTTCAGATGCTGCGCCTTGGATAAACCAAACAGTGCGCGGTTGTTTGGCGCGCTCAGCTTGCGCCCCTTGTTTGCGGGCGAGTTTCTGAGGTCTACGGGGTCCCCCGGCATGATTTGGCAGGGCTGACAAGGCTGGCACCTGTGTTCAAGCACGAGTTGCTTGGAAGCTTCCGCGTGGCTGGTGCAACGAACAACCAACAGCGAACAGATGGAAGTGCAAAGGACAACGTGGCAGGAGAACCGATCACTTGGAATCCAAGGCATTCGCACATGATCGAGGAATTGTTGCACCGGTATCGGCCACGGGCTGTCACACTCATGACAGCAGCAGAGCCTGCGAGAGCCAGCGTGATTTTGACAAAAAGAATTCCAGTGACAGCAATTTGCTCCTTGGCTGCATCGCAGTTTGATGTCCTTTTGCTCGAGTTTGGTTCTGGTGCCCAAGAAGAGCACGCCAGGCTTCTCACAAAAGCACGCCAAGTGGTTCAAGGCCCAGGTCTGCACACAGCTCCTCGCGGCGATGACTGACCCTGCCAACGACAAGATTTTCAACGCAAAGCTGGGAAAACTTTTGCACCTTCCGCATGCGCAGAGCAGCAGCACCCCTGAGCCTTCCACGTCCACGGTGACAGGCAAGAAGCGAAAGTCGCGGGGAGGTGCCAATGCAAAGCCGAAGCCAAAGAAGGCTGCAAAGATGAAGGCGGCTCCGAAGAAGAAGTCGGAGAAGGATCTGATTGCAGAAGACGAAGAAGACGAAGAAATTGAAGATGAAGAGGACGTCGAGGAGGAGAATCTGAGTGAAGACTCTGTGGGTAGTGATGACTAAACAAACTGTGGTGCCACAGTTTGTGCATTCTTTTGTTTAGCCAGCGCATGACAATAATGATGATAGCGGGACATGTCTGTTGGCAGCGAAGCAATCACAGACCCAGGGCAGATTGCAGTTCGGAGCGCTGCGAGGAAAATGGGATAAACACGCTGCTGCAATTGTGAGTGTCCTGTCTTTTGAACTGACAGTGCACGGAGAACCATTTGCAGTCCACGACCTGTGCTCTTGAGCAGCTTGCGCAAACTGCTCATGAGCCCCTCAAGCCAGTAAGTAGCATTGCCATTCATGAGCGGCGGCATTGAAGAAGGCAACTTTTTCCCGAGCCTGAGGAAGAACGACAATTGCGATGAGCCTGACTCTGGCAACGAGGA
The DNA here is from genome assembly GCA_963377175.1 of Effrenium voratum. Taxonomy (NCBI): domain Eukaryota; class Dinophyceae; order Suessiales; family Symbiodiniaceae; genus Effrenium; species Effrenium voratum. Next base: position 11,010 of record CAUJNA010000093.1, read on the forward strand.
GGCTCAGCCTTCCATCGAGCAGCTCTTCGGCGAGGCGGGGGGATGGGATGATTCTGATGAGCCGGAGGACGAGAACGAAGATATGAATGAAGAAGAAGAAGCAGAAGAAGAAGAAGACAAAGACGCAGGAGAAGATCCTCCATGTCCAGTAGCGAAGGCCAAAGCCAAGGCCAAAGCCAAGGCCAAGGCCAAAGCCAAGGCCAAAGCCAAGGCCAAGAAAGAGCCCAAAGCCAAGGCCAAGGTCAAAGCCAAGGCCAAAGCCAAAGGCAAGGCCAAAGCCAAGGGCGCGTCAAAGAAAACCACAAATTATGAAAATACCCGAAAAGCTTTCTTTGACAACGCTGCCGAGAACGGCCTGGATAGTAATGCTGCCCGGAACGCCTGGCTTGAGAGCACAGAGAGGAAGAATGCGATAGCTTCAATGCCAAGTCCTGAGAGAAGGCAACGCAAATTTGTGAAACCTCCTCCCGCTGATGATGTAAACTAGACCTTGTGGCAATGTCTGCTGCGGGCGCGCAGCAGACCATGGCACCGCGTGATGGGCAAAGAAACAAAAGAGCAAGCATTGCGTGTTGGACCTTGCAAGTTGCGACTGTCCTTGAAAGTTGCGATGTTGTTGATTGATGTTATTGCCCTGCAGCTGTTTTCGCTTCACATCTAGAAAACTGCGCGTCAGTCCCACTTCCCACAGACATTACTGTGCTACCACAGTAATTATGTCGTCATGGTTGGACGGCATGGGCCGTCAGGAGGCACGGTTTCAGCCAGGCGACCACGCTTGCTTGGTGACGTGGAAGTCCAGCTTCTTCCCGCTCTATCAGCTTCATTCGGAGATACTGGAAAAGTTGGAGCAAGCCATCGTGTTTCGCAAAGGGAGCCCCATCTGCATGGAGGAGTTCAGGGATCTGCGAGTGTTCATTCATGTGAACAGCGACGATTATCTGGAAAGACATTACACAGAGGAAACTGCAGACTGGTGCAATCACGAAACTCGCACTTCCTCAGTGCAGCAGTGGATCGAGCATCGGCCTTGGGTTCAGCTGGTGCCAGGGCCCACGAAGAACCTGATATGTGCCATCAACGAGTACAAGTGGAAGCATTATCAGTTGCGGTGTGTGGTGTATGACATTCAACGTGCCCCTTATGGTGGAAATTATGGGCCCATTTCCCATGCTTCCTGGGAGAAGCGCTTCTTGATTTGGGGCTGGCAGGACGAGCTCGATCGCGTGTCTGACCTGGTTGAGTGGTCCCAGGACTATTCCTCGATACTTTGCCTGCCAATCAGTGACCCCGTGCCAAAACCACGGGTGATGCTGAAGGCCCTTCACAGCCGAGACGTTGACATGATTCGCAGGTTCATGCCACTTTCTCTCTTTCCTGGCAACGCCATCTGGCATCCTGATGACATCGAGCAGATCACTGCAGCACAGCAATCTGATGCAGAAGGAAAGGACGCTGACATGCAGGTTGAGGATCCGGAGTTTCTATTGGTCGACACCGCCGACCAGGTCCCTGGCACCGAGTGCGATCAAATTGGCCGTGTCCAAGTTGGACCCATCATCAACAATTCGCCATGGCACCAAGATCAGCGCGCAAAGCAGCGTGCTGCCGCCAGCTGCGGAAACGCAGCTGCTGGAACTTCAAAACCAGTCACTGTGTTCTCCTCTGAGTAGAGACTGAGACAGGCCCGCCGCCAGCCACAACGCACAGTGTTTTTGAGGCTGAAGTTGTGTGGCCTTGGATTGAAAAAATGCATCGAGCCACGGAGTGTGGTGTTCGCATGTGCATGAGCACTGCTAGGCTTTGTTGTTGTGTGAGTGCACGGGCATTGCTGCTGCTTGTCGTCCTGCCCTTGACTTGCATCGCCGCAGTCATTAAGGCCCGAGTTTTGCCGAAGGTTTCCAAACATGTCGTCTGAACACGAGAGCACGGTGATTTCGGCAGTCGGGCTGACCTTCGCGCAGAGCGGAAACGCAAGCGTGATGAGTCGGGGGACTGGGACAAGCTTAGCCACCCAGACTTGCGGAGCATTCTGCAGCAGAAGGAGCGGCTTGGAAACATTTTGATGAAGTATTACCCCACGCTCCTCCATTTACCTGCGGATGCCATGCCTGAGACACCGCCTGTTGGCAACCATTCCTACACGGTCAAGCCTGCAGGATGCTGCAAGATTATGGTTAAGCTGGACAACTCAAGCTTTGTGGTGAAAGGCCTTGGACAATCACAGAAGTTTGGCTTCGGGATGAAGTTCTACGTGGGGAGTGCCGACGATTTGCCACTGAGTGAGCGAGTTATGCCAGGGCTTGTCGCAGTGGCTTGGGCAGAGGCCCAGGTCCTGGCAAGGAAGTGGCAGCAGAAGAAAGATTCCGAGCAACCTGATGTCTCGCCCAGCTGCGATGCAACAACTGAGCCATCCCCCAAGGATGCCTCTTCCGGAAGCGAAACAACACTGGCTTGGGAGCAGTTCAGCCCTGATCGACTTTGACTCCAGTACAGATTGGATCAGGTGTTCAAACAACTGCGCCCCCGCAGTTGGATGCCTTGCTGTTTTCCCAAACGGTGGTTTTTGCAAGCTGCAATTGCTGCTTGCTTCTTAGTAGCAACATGGTCGGGGAGACATGCAATTGACATGTCGCGGGGAAAGCTGAGAGTCTGAAAAAGGAGCCCGCGTGAGTTTCAACAGCCACTGCGTGTTCATGTGTTTCTCAGACCTTCCACATCAGAAGGCCAGCCATGCCTGCCAGAGGCGCCAGAGCTCCTTTTGGCAATTGAATTGTTGAACCCCTTTGAGGGTCACTCTGCGCAAAAGATGGGGGCAGGCGGGATTTGAATCCGCGACCTCCCTACCAACTGCGGGTCCGCAGGTTGGTTCGGGCGCGCTGCCATTGCGCCACTGTCCCTTGCTCCCTCTGTGGCAACTTCGGGGCCTGAACCCGGCCCAAATTTTGAACAAGTCTTCGGAGCCAACACGGAGAGTTTTTCCAGCTTGAAAACAATTTAGAGCCTGAACCCGGGGCCCAAATGGAACAGCTTTTCGGGGCCCGAATCCGGGACCCGAATGGAACAGCTTTTCGGGGCCCGAATCGGGGCCCGAATCAAACAACTTTTCGGGGCCCGAATCCGGGACCCGAAAGGAACAGCTTTTCGGGGCCCGAATCGGGGCCCGAATCGAACAACTTTTCGTGGCCCGGGGCTCTTGGCTGTGGATGTTTCTCCAGGGGCTCTTTGGAGGCCACCGTTTCAATCTGCACATTTGTGTCCACCAGCCATCTTTTCGGGGCTCGAATGGTATACGACTTTTCGGGGCCCGAATCCGGGACCCGAATGGAACAGCTTTTCGGGGCCCGAATCGGGGCCCGAATCGAACAACTTTTCGGGGCCCGGGGCTCTTGGCTGTGGATGTTTCTCCAGGGACTCTTTGGATGCCACTGTTTCAATCTGCACATTTGTGTCCACCAGCCATCTTTTCGGAGCCCGAATGGTATACGACTTTTCGGGGCCCGAATCCAGGACCCGAATGGAACAGCTTTTCGGGGCCCGAATCCAGGACCCGAATGGAACAGCTTTTCGGGGCCCGAATCGGGGCCCGAATCGAACGACTTTTCGGGGCCCGGGGCTCTTGGCTGTGGATGTTTCTCCAGGGGCTCTTTGGAGGCCACCGTTTCAATCTGCACATTTGTGTCCACCAGCCATCTTTTCGGGGCTCGAATGGTATACGACTTTTCGGGGCCCGAATCCGGGACCCGAATGGAACAGCTTTTCGGGGCCCGAATCGGGGCCCGAATCGAACAACTTTTCGGGGCCCGGGGCTCTTGGCTGTGGATGTTCCTCCAGGGGCTCTTTGGAGGCCACCGTTTCAATCTGCACATTTGTGTCCACCAGCCATCTTTTCGGGGCCCGAATGGAATGACTTTTTGGGGCCCGAGCCCAGTGCCCGAATGGTAGTTTTTTTCTTGTGGTGCTTGAATACTTTGTGCAAGTTGGACTTTTTTGTTTTTTGGGGATCTAAAGCTTGACTTGCCGGTAGTTGAACCTTTCGACCATTGACAAACTCTTATGGGCCAGCATTGAAAAGATCTGGGCAGGGGGTGGACTCTCGCTACTTTCTTTGTCAAGCTCCAGCCGCCTGACTTCACGTCGCCGTTGCCAAAGGGGCGTGCCATGGTTGTGATAATAAAGAGCGAGCTGGGGGAGATGAAGAACACCAAGAAGCTGCAGGCCGACCCCGTGAATGTCAAAACTGCAACTAAGAGACGGCAGCTTGGAATAACAGTTCAGTCAATAATTGTAGTATGTGTTTTATTATCTCTTCAACTGTGTTCTTGAGCCTGCCCAAAACATCTTTGCAAACTGCACTGGGCCAGGTACGAGAACAGCCGGCGCTGCAACATCCGTGTGCGACTCACCAAGGAAGAACTATTGAATCTCCAAAACCATGATGAGTTGCTTGCTGAAGTAGATCGGCTGCGGCTGGACAATGACTCCATGAAGAAAGAATTAGATTTCTGGACCAAAAGCACTACCATGGGTGCACGGGACTGGTGTGACCGTCTCCGCCAGGCTGAGCAGAAATTCCGTGAAGCAGCTGAAAAGAACGCGCGGCTTGAAGAGGCCCTGCGTGATTTAAACAGCAAGTTGGACCAGCTTGCGCTTATGACAAACTGCGCTCGCGCAGTTTGTTTTGAGGCGAAAGCAGCCAGCGCCAGTGCCTGAGGCAAACCTGGCAGCTGCCATATGACGGGGTCTCACTGGCGCTGTCCAGCTGTATCTCTTTTCCATTGGCGTGGGGCAATGCCGGAAAAAAAGAGAGCAGCTGCGCGTGCACGGCCTTTTGCTTCTTGCTTATCGGCTGCTAAGGTGGCCAACGATTGTAACCAGTAGGCTGCCAAGTTGCATGTTTCTGCCCAAGCGGATCCCGCCCCTTCCCTCTTGACTTTCTTCTTTGGGGTCCTTTTGGCCATGCAGCAACGCAAGTCAAGTTCAAGCCACCTCGGAGTAAGAGCGCATCCCAAAATTCTTCCCCCCCCCCCCCCTCCCTCCCCAAGATTTTCGGCAAAAAAACACTTCCGAAAAACGGATTGTTTTGACAAAGAACGCGCGCGCGAAAAAACAAGGTTTTCGGTCCAAAAAAAGCACACAAAAAAAAAAGGCATAAAAAGCATGTCCTTAATGACCGGCCGGCCAGTCATTGACTCCTTGTCGAGGACGATATCGGACCTCGTCAACGTGTGCAAGGGCATGGTCGTTGTGTGCGTGAAGCGCGATGTAGCTTTCCATGGTGGAAGAGGGGACTTGGGTACGATCGCCAACAAGGTGAGCGAGATCTGCGAGGCGGCAGGTGCTTTGGTGACTGAGAATGACCGTATGTGCCGCGTTGCTCATGCGCTTGCAGGCAAGAACTACAAGATCCCCGGGAGCTCGAATCTGCAACACTACCTCCTGAAGCGGTTGTTGGTGGAGAAATCCACTGACGCGCTTGCGCCAAACCTGTCGTTCATCAATGATCTGGAGGAGATTTGCATCAATGAGCCTGACCTTCAGTTCAAAATTCCAAAGAACATGGAGGAATCGAAGGTGAAATTCGGGCACAAGCCGACCTTCACCGCTCAGTCAAGAAGGAGGCAGGAGCGACAGAACGAAGGTTGCAGTGGACAGGATGCATTTGGGAACGTTGATGCCAATGATCAGCGTCTTCGATGGTATACGGTCTCTGAGCTCAGCGAATTTATCTGCGAACTATGCAGAAATGAGATGCAGAGGAACAAGTCGAAGGTGCTCGGGTCAGGTACGACCTTCAACCCTACTGCGCGCGTGAACTGTTGCACGAACTGGAATGCAGACACGAACGGTGTCACGAGGTCAACCAACGGGAGAAAACTATACACGCGACTTTTCGCGGAGTGCAAGGTCTCGATCCCAGACCTCCAACATCCCATGGTGAACGTCAACAATGTTCAGGCCATGACCACGATTATACGGGAACTTGCATATTCCAAATTGAAGAAGGAGCTGTCCCACGTGGGTTTCGTGAGCATGACGAGAAAATCAGGCGGCGCAGTTTTACGGTCACGGACACGGAAAGCAATTGTGTGCAGCCAGAGATGTGGTCATGCGCAGGATTTCCGAAGGGGTTGAGGAGAAGACCTCCATCTATGTGATTGACAGAGATCTTGGCAACGTGGCCTATTTATCATGGATCAAGAGCGTGCTTGACCAGGGGACGATGTATGAACTCCTGGGACAGACTATCAATGAAGAGTCTTTGGGGAACGTCGTTGAGATGGTGTTGGGATTCTTCGAAGTGATGTCATACTTCCAACACGAACTTCCATTGTGGAGAGACGTATGGAAGATCAAGAGGGAGTTCGAGCAATCCATCGTGCGGCACCTCGCGGGGAACGTGAGCCACACGACGGGACAAAACCGGAAGCGGAACAAGCCTTCTGCTCAGCTCGGAGCACCCACAAAAGAGGTGTTGGACATCATGAACACGATCAAGCCCAAGCATCCGTACTCCCTGGTGATCGAGCAGGCCAACCAAGGATCCAAGAGGAAGGCGTCAGAGGGTGGAGACGATGATCGCGGCCCAGAGCCAGATCAGAGTCGAAGCTCTCAGCCCAAAGAAGAGAAGGAGGAGAAGAAGCAGCGCGTGATTGATGGGCGAAAAGCTGCACTCAAGTTCCTGGACTCAATGGAGAAGCGCATGGAGGAAAAGGGAATTTGTGCAAAGTGCGCGAATTTAGCCCACGACGGCGACTACAAGAAGTTTGAAGAGGCTGCTGGAAATGAGAGGGCGATGAGGAAGATTCGTGAACTTCTCAGCAGCGATCACGTGTCCTCGGATGAAGAAATGGGGGATGCTGAGGAACCATCATCATCGACATCCAAGGAACACAAGACAGGAGGACAAAAGGCTGAAGGAGGTGAGCTACAATGCGGAGGTGTGGACCTTACCTTCAACCCGTGCGGGGATCACAGGACATTCAAGACAACGTTGGAGCGAGGATGTGACACCATTCCAGGCTACATCCCGAGGTTTGGTGACGTGAGTAGCGTCTACATGCCATGGGCGTACGCTTCAATGACGGATCCCAAATTCTTCCCCAAGGGCGCCATCTTAGAGCAGATCGATGTGATACAGCTTGGCAAAAGCATCAACTTCTGCATTTACCCCTTCGATGACGCTCCACATTGCAAGATTGGTGATGAACATTCTGTGTTCGGATCGAGAGATCAAGCTAATCAGCTATCTCATGATCTTTGCAGAGTCCTTCGACACAAGATCGGCAATTGCCGAAAAAGTGCTTTCAAGTGTGACGAAGGTGGGTGGGTCGACATTGACGCAATCATCGACGACCGGCTGAACAACATATTCCCACCGAAAACTTCGAAAGCGAGACGCTACATGGGCATCATGGAGGTGATCAAGTGGCAGGAATCTGGATACAAGAAATCGAGATTTCAGATCCTAGCAGCGAGGTTTCCGAGCATCATGAGCCCGAATGACGCGAGGGCCGCCAGACAGGAGTTGAACTACATGGGCCACGATCAGGGTGAGATCGACACGATACTCGGCAGATGCGATGGATGGTACAGACATTGGTGTATTCGGGTCACAACTGGTCACAGCGACTTTGGGCTCATCCGCACTGGCGAATAGGTATTCCGCAAGGATGGGTGACTCTCTTGGAGGAGCATTCCATGTGACATATGTGGAAAACCTGCCAAGCATCGTACGTTGCGGGCTGGTCCCCGGCGGAATCGGTGGCGGAAACAGGCTGGCGTTGCACTTCGGGGCATTCGCTCCATGGGACAAGATGAACATGGCGACGAAGACGACGCTACGCAACCTGCGGGTTGGGGATCCGATTGCAATCATCTACATTCCCAGTGCAACTCTCACACGGTATGGAGCTGGAGTTGCGTTCAACGGGACGTTTATGGTCTTCGATGTGATCCCGTTCTATGAAGTCAAGTCCATTTGGATCGGCAAGAGCAACGAAGGAAAATGCCTGGAGATCGAGGACGTCAAGCGGGCGTACTCGAAATGCGTCGAGAATGAGATCTGTCCTGGATTCGTTGGCTCATCCCAAGAGTCGGCCTTGATGTTCCTTCAGCACGTTGCAAAGGTCATCGAGGGATCGCCGGAAACAGAGGCGGGCGCAGACAATCTACACTACGTTCAAGAGATGGTGGATCGTGCCTGCAAGCTGTTTCGGGACGGCAAACGGGAAGAGTTGGAAGCTTTGACCAACGAGATCAGAGATGAGATCAGCAAGACCATCATCCTGAATGACGAGACTTGGGAAGGGCTCAGATGCCGAATTTGTCCGTCTTGTGCAACCGCGATTCCTACGTGCTTCTGTATATGCCTGGAGTGTGGAGCGCAACTGATCTCTACCGGGAGATTCTGCGTCAACATCAGCTCCGATGACGATGATGATGATCATAAACCCAACGTGTCCGGAGATGCCAGGCGAGCACAAGAGGAAGCAAACGACAGTACGGCAGCACAGGGGAAGGATGGTGGAATGGAAGATGATCCCGAGGATGACGATATGGGCGCACAAGGATATACATCCGGCAACGTGTCCGAAGAAGAGGACAATGAATGGGATTACCGCGACAATGACATGGCAGCACGGGATATCATCAACTCCCAAAGGATGGCAATCTGCATGGATGAACCGCGCGAGGCTCAATACATGGCAGGGTTCATTGCGCTGCAAATGTCAAGGATGTGGGGGATGTTCGAGGCTGGCGAGAAGAGAACAATTGATGCCACACTCGAAGGAACTCACGCGTGTCCATACCACAATGACTTTGGAAGCTACCCCAACATCACTGATATTGATCGGGATGGTATCATTCTACCATCTAATGAACTTAAGGTTTCTCAATCTCAGAATGTTCGGGCAAGGACCTTCAGGACGGTCGAGGAGCGCAACCAATACATTCGTTATTTGGCGCTCAAATGCGAGGGGCTGTACATTTTCTACAAATTGTGGATTGCAGCAAAGATCCTCGACATTACCAGGGAGGAAATGAAGCTCCTGGTCAGCGAGCGCAAGCGCCCAGTGGGGGACATTGTCTACAGATGCTGCTCCCTGGCGTTCAACTGACATATCGTTCGCAAAGGACTGGGCTGAACCTTGGTAAGCATGGATACGTGGTCAACGTGAGTGCCATCATTGCGGCCACAGACCCGGGCAAGTGCGACGGACCCCTGCTTGATTGGTGTATCCGAAAGGGACACTGGCTTGCAGACGAGCACCACAGGAAGTACGTCCGAGCACGAGACGCCCAACACAACTTGGACGAAGAATTCCGTCGACGCATCAATAGGATGGCCAGTGTGGATCGACCTATGTGATGCAAGTGTGGATTATCGTTGCTTTTACGGCATGGTGCGGGCCCCCATCCATCGCCAGCAACATATATGATAATCATGTCTACGCATCCTCTGCATCTCCAATCAGGTCACAACGATGATGATGTGGTGATGATGAGCATGGCATCATCACCATGATGGTGGTCATCATCGTCGTCATCATCATCATCGTCATCATCATCAGCATCATCCTCGACGCCAGCCAGCAGCGGCGGTAGTGGCAGCAAAGAGCGTAATGGCTAGTCCAGAACAGACTGCGAATGCAAGCCCCTCCTCACGGGCATGATGTCTGGCTCTAACAGGACAATTGAAACGCACACGAAAAAGACACGGATGACGACAATAATGATCATGATCACGAAAAAGACGTCTTTGAGGTGCAAAGGATGCTACGATGACGGTATTGCTTACGCTGATAATGTTGAATCTTCGGCTATGCTCATTTACCAACCAACCTTGGACTTGTGCTGTAACCACCCTTCCCGTGCGCCTCCCTCCCCCTTTGAGGAGAAGGGGTTGGCGGATTGATTGCATGGATAGCATAGAGCCGGCGAAGCCGGTGGGTCGGAAGTTTCTAGAAATACAAAGCTATGGTTATCCTTCTTTTTTCTTTCACATTCTTTGCAATCTTTCTCTTTCTCTTTCTTTCTTTTTGCTTCATTTGTTTTTTTCTTTCTCTTTTCTTGCTCTTTCTCTTTGTATTTCTCTTTCTCTGTATCTTTATTTCCCGCTTTCTTTCTCTCTCTTTTCTCTTTTCTTGCTTGTTGTCTTTTCTTTGTCTTTCTCTTTTATTTCTTTTCTTACTCTTTTTTTCCTTTATCTTTCGCGTTCTCTGTCTTTTTGCCTTTCTTTTTATATTTCTCTTTATCTTTCTCTTTATCTTTCTCTTTATTTTCTCTTTCCCTTTCTTTGCGCGTTCTATTGTTCTTTCTCTCTTTCTTTTCTCTTATGGTTTTGCTTTCTTTCTGTTTTCTTTCTCTTTCTCTACCTCTGCCAGGAAATCTGTACCTGAACTTGCGAAAGTGTTGCGGCTGCCGCAATCCAAACCTTGCGAAACCTTCGCGTTGCCATTGCCGAAGCCTTGACATCGACGTGGACCCGCCAAAACCTCTCTTTTTGGCGATTTCTATTCCCCCCACATGTTTTCTCGCATGCGTTCATTCTGTCTTCATCTTATCCGCGCGCTAGCTCTCTGCGTACGCTTTCTCTTCGCATGCTCTATCTGATCTTGTAAAGCTATCTGCAACAGCTATCTTTTCGTGCGCGCACCATCTGAAGTTCCTTCTAAACTTCCTTTGACCATGATTTTCTGTGACACGCCGACATGAGCTTCGAGTCGAGCGCGCAAGGGCCCCACGCTTCTGCGTGTCTTTTGGAGCTTTTCGGGAAAGTGTGAGTTGGTCTTGGGTGGATAGCCTGATGGCAAAGGCCGTTTTTTTTCCCTCAGGGCTTCCCAGAGTCCGCAGAGCAGCTGGAAGCGCTGAAGCAGCTGGGGCTCAACTTGGACCAGGCCGGGCACCTGCCGCCAGGATGTTCACGCGAATCAGGGCGGTGTTTGTGGTGCTGGCATGGTTCGGTGACCTCGCCTTGAGTTGAAACACCTACGTACTAAGACAAAAGCTTGTCAACCTCTGAGTTAGGGCCATAGCAAGGTGGGGAGATGGGATGGCCTGTTGCAGTGGCTGCCTGTTATAGTCACTAGAGGCAATGGTTGATCTTTGAGGTTGTTGGGCTCTGTTGTGAGTTGGCCCGTCGCCTGATCCAAAAACGCTGTAGACAGCCAAGGTGCTGCTGCTGCAGGTAGGTGAGGAGGCGGACGTGACGGAGACTCTGCAGTCGCGGGGCCTGAGTCCAGGCCTTGGCCCTTTTGGGGGATAGAGCTGAGCAAAACAAATAGCGAGAAAGCATGTCACTCTGCTCTATTCGGCACTCCGTGTCAGAAGGCCTGTTGATTGGGAGAACCAATCGAGGCCATCCCATTTCGGGATTCTGAGGCTTGGAGCCCCCGCAGACCCTGGAGAATCAGCTGGCTGCCTTCGAGGCAACTTTTGGATGTGGGGCAAAAGGCTACGCTCCCAACGTGTAGGCCACGAGAGTGATAGGGCTCGCCTGGACAGCTTTGCCGAACGGAATTGCGCCGCTTCAAATGTCAACTGATTCCCTGCCTCCCCCCCCACGCCTAGACAAACGTGTCGCCTCGTCCAAATCTGACACAAACCAGCACCTAACCAGTCTCGAAGCACGACACAAGCACCTCGCCAGGCGATGGCCGCGGCCTCGTTCAAATCTCAAACAATTGAAATTGAAATTGAAGATGATATTGAATTGATGAATTGATCATGAACACTTCCCTTGCGAAGGCTCCTCCCCCCACTCGATCACGAGATCATCTAATTCAGACGAATTCGACGAAGGGGAAGGATGCCTTGACGTTGTCGAGCTGCCTCCAGCCGCTTGCTCCATCAACGTATTCCTATGCTGCCATGGGCCATTGCCCATGCTAAACTGCAGAACATAGAATTCGCCTTGCAACAGTTTGTAGACATGAAAGTGAATGGGCTGAACGAATTGTTACCTCTACGCCGAAATGATTCGGCGCTCAAAGCAGCAAGGCTCGAAGTGTTGGGTTGCTCGGGTCTGTAGAACTTGAGAAAATGATTTATCAGATGTTGGTGATGAAAGCAGGTAGCATATCTCCATTGTCGATTCGTCGTGAGTTCTGGAGAGAAGCTAGGATCAACAATTAACTTCATAGCATTGGCTGTTTTTTGTTCCATTCGTATACGTTAACAAATGCTATGCCGCCAAGCTTTCTAAAGAGCCAGCAGGTCGGTCAGCAGCGCTATGCTTTTCTTAGGCTTTAGGGGAACCTGCTCATTCCGCTAGTCGGCTTGCCTTTGGCAACAGGCTTGTTGGCCATCGTTTCGAAGGAGGCCTTCTTCTCTTTGCGACGCGCGTTTGGGGAATTGTGAGAGTTATTCTTTGGCCGGATGCTTTTTTTGCGGCTACTGGTATCCCCCCTCCTAGCGTCACCGGCAAGACTCTTACTTCGCACAACAACACCCTTAGCCATGTGGGACGGACCATGCCCAGTCTAAGCAATCCACTCCACTGTAGAATTGCCTCAGGCAATGAGTCACAAAGAAAATGTTTATGTTTGGCTTCCTTCAACCCGCTCATCAGTGTGCCACATGTGAATCTGTGAGTTTGAACCTGTTTAAGTTGCATGTGATTCGGCCTTTTTGGCACAACCCAGTTTGATTTGTGCTCAAATCAACAAGTATCATCCAACGCGTGTGGATGTTCAATGCTTCCACGGTGCCAACGTTTTCCTTGCGCTTCAACGGTTCACCTAAACATGCTTCCCTGCCGAGATTGTTTCCAGATGTTTTGGCAATGCATTGGGCAACCATGCGATGTTTTGTGATTGGACTGTTTTTAGAGGGCTTTCCTGCTTTCCACTCGTGAACAAGGTTCCCACGGTTCCCACGGTTCCCACGGGAACGGCCACAAGGAATGTCGCAATCCCTAAATTCAACGTCCTTCCCGCGTTTTCTGTTCTTTTTTTCTAGTTTCTCGCGCGCCTCGCGCGCCAGGGCCTGAGGGCCGTGGACGGCCTCCGCTTGATGGATGTGGCTTTGGAGGTCGACGAGGACGTTCGGACGGCACCGTTGAGCAAAGGAACACATTGGGCCGCACACTGAGAGGTTCCCCAACACTCGGCATACACGATTGAACAATAGGGGACCAAGCCAACCCAGCAAATTGCAGACGAATCTTAGTTGTAGGATCCACTCGAAGGCGAGTTTGGTCAGTGTGTTTGTGTGTGTGTGTGTGTGTGTGCGTTGTTCAGAGGTCAGTTTACTTTGGAATTCTGATTCAAGTTATCATCATTTTAGCTAATCAACAAAATTGTGTTTTGCGTTTGAAGCGTCGATGGCAAATCCGGCCCACGAACAGACACCATGTGTTTGTTTTACTCCTGCTTGCCACGACAGGGCTTGCCCAAATCGGTACATACAAAAAAATGCTTGGTGTTTTGGTCAGGATATTAATGATGGTTCGGATGGCATTTGTTCGATCGTGTCATTGTAGATCCGTGTGGTGTTTGGACCGATGTTCATCCCCGCAAATATCCAGCTCATACATCCTGAACTTCCCATGGCGTAGCAAAATTCCTGCAAAAAGTCACGCAAACAAGCTGTCACGGCGGTCAGTCAATGCCACGCGCAGGAAGAGCAGTTTGCGCAGATCAGGAAGCACATCGACCCATTCTACGAGGTTGTCGAGGACATCTCTAGAGCTTGAACATATGTGTCTGAGCGCCAGAAGACCTGAGTTTGATGCCGTTCAAGAATACTTGATGATGTAGTTGTTGAAGACTGCTATTGTCTTGGTAACCCACAAGCAATGGTACGGAAAAGTGTTGAGTTAACAGCAGGCAATGCAGAAAGGAAGGCGGTGGGTGGCCGGCTGAAAGACGGGGCTGGGGTGCCTTTAAAGGTGACACTGCTGGGATGCTCAGTCGCTCCTTGGACGGTTTCACTCTGCCGCCACAGCGTCGAAATTAGCTCCAAATGTTCACTGTTTCACGCCCGCAAGATCCCATTTCGGCTTGTCTCGCAGGATGTTAAAGCGCTTTGTCCAATCTTCCATCGTCAGCCGTCTTCAGCCCAGCTAATTTTGAAGGTTTGGTTCGGTCTGGTTGAGTGACTGCCGAAAGGAGAAACAAATCCCATCCCGCATGCCAGGACGAGACCATGGCGGCCGAGATTCCCGACCCTGAGGAGTGGACGCCCGAGGCCGGAGAGCGACCGAGCTGCCGAGCTGAGCGATGGACGCGATGCACCCAGCTTGAAGAGAAAGTTGTCGTTGCCTGAGTCTGCCTAACATGGGGTCAAAGACTTCGCCGTGTGCCAGCGCACGTCCAAATGTGCCAGCGTGTTGTCAAAAACGGAGTGCCAAATCGTGAGATTGAGTCAATCGGGGGACGGAGAGATCTGCCAGGAGGTTGAGGACGGCGCTGAGCCGGCGGAGCGGCCCGTGATCTCCTGGGGCTGCTGCGGGCCGTACTGCCGGGCGCCCAAGCGCCGGGCATGGCTTGAGCGAAACATCTAAAGCAAAAGCAAAAAGCAAAAAGCCTTCCCAGCCTTCCCAGCCTTCCCAAACCCGAGCTCCGGACCGCGAGAAACTTGGCCACGCGCAATCGATCGAGCCAATGTTTCGATGGGGCTCAACGGGCCCGGCGAAGCAGAGGCTTGGCAAGCGCAAATTTTGATCTGTGTGAAGTCACTCGTAAGTCACTCCGACCCCAAACCGGGGTCTTTGGACTGCGCAGGCAAAAAGGCCCCGAGGCGTGAGGTTTGCGATGTGTGGCTTCAGTTGCCGACCTGAGGCCCAGTGACCTTGAAGGAGCGTTCGGGCCCCCGGTTTGCCGTGTCAGTCGCTATCCCACTTTTTACAATTACTCTCCTCCTGGCACACGTTGGGGGACCGGGCCAGGGCGGGGTTGAACATCTATGTATGCACAGTGTCTATTAATCTACACACATGGTAGGACCCCCAATGCCTACGCTGTCTTTTATGTTGTTCTATTGGAATAGTCCTTGTGTAGCAGCTTTTTGGTACAGTACTGTCCGAAAGTATTGCGGGTTCTTCTAAGATCCTGTGCACAGAGAGACAGCGCGAGCGTCTCAGAATAGCGCATACTTGGTCTGAAGATTGCTGGCCTCCAGAGAGACCTCGACAGAACTCAGATCCTTAGGGAGAGCGGAGCGACGCAAATTTGGAGAGAGCGAAAGAGAGTTGCGCAGAGTTACGTTGTGACACGTGAGATGTCTCGTGAAGGATTCTATGGATCTAGGGCTTGCGCTCGGAGTAAAAAGTAATAGTCTCTGTAAGTCAAGTGTGCAAGTGGACATTCTGCAACCCGCGCCAGCCAGGGTTTTCAGGCGCAAGTGTTGTTTAATTCGGGAAGACTCGACGCCGCGGGGGTGGCCTTGTGCAGCATTCCAAAGTGACCTCAAGTGTGTGCATACAGTTATGTGAGTTATGTGAGCTAGCCTTTGCCGGGTTAGATCCGTGTGATCTACTGTATGCTTCGGCGGCCACGTACAGGCGCGGGTGGGACGCTCTGCTCGAAGCCTTGCTCATCCCAAAAGCTGCAGCTCCCCCTGCAAAGCTACGCGGCGGTGCCGTGCACTCTTACCACTCCGCACACCTCTTGTACCTGCAAGAAGTTGCGGCCGAGAACTCGCTCAAACTGCCCCAGCCTTCTCGCCTTCGAGTCACGGGGGCTGCGCGTCTCCCTTTCCTGTTAGCGCACGCCTCAGCCCTTCAGCCTGCGCCTCGGCAGCGTGACCTTCCGTTGCCCCAGGCTGGAAGCGCGCCACCTCTTTCAAGCTGCGGTTTTAGATTCTTGCGGTAGTGACGCAGGCACCTTGTGCTGCGGCGAGCTCTTCTCAGCTTTCTGACAGACCTGGCTGTCGCTGAGGAAAAGTGCGTGCCAGCGCCGCGATGGCCTTGCGTGTTAAAAAGTCGCAAAGTCCCAGTTTTTGACATCGACCGCCCGGATCTCTGCAGAGGGTCGACTTTTCGATCACCAAGTTGGCGCAGGCCCGCCGCCTTCAAAGTCTGTCACGCGCGAATTCATGAGAATATTAGCATAGATTCTTGTCTAGTGTCATACACTGAAACCTCTCGTGCAACTCTCTTGCTAGTGCTACTGGCTATTGCATGTTGCTAGCGCAGTTTGCTAGCGCTACTAGCTACCGCAGCTTGCCAGTGCCATCTTGCGAGTGCAGCTCGCTAGTGCATCTTGCTAGCGCTATCTTGCTAGTGCTATCTTGATGGTCCAACTCGCCTGGTGCTACTTGCTAGTGCAGCTTGCTGCAGCCATGTGTGCTACTCGTTGGTGCAACTCGCTCCAAGTTTTTCCTGAAGAGCCCTTCGCAGTGCTTTCGGGAAAAATCCGCCTTCGCCAAAATCAACTGAACCTGCTTCTTGCAAGTTTTGCTTTTTGGGCACACCAGCCAACAGACTTGCAAGAAGCTGCAGGCCTTCGTTTTTTTGGCTGGCGGTGTGTTTGCGCGTGGCCACGCGCAAGTGTAAGCGCGGCGGGCGCTCGTGTGCACGACGGGCCGGCGCAGGGCGCGCGCTGGGGTGCCCTCGCGCACGCGTGGTCAGGAGCGCGCAGGGTGTCAAATAGTTGCTCGCTTGGTTTGCGCTTTGCTTGCCGCACTGTTTTCCTTGACGACAGTTCTGTTCTGCTCTCGAACTTTGGATCAGCAGCCCGTTGTTTTATTTTGTTGTGTTGGTTCTGGTTTCATGTTGTCTGGTTGCCGCGCGACTGAGGCCAGTGCCTTTTGAGTTGGCAGTTGTTAGATGCTGCAGCACGCGGACGGTTTTCGCTTGTCGGCCGGGCGCGCGCCCAAGGGTAGGCGGGCGCAGCTCGCGCAGGGTGATGCCCAACGGAAATGCGCGCGACGGGCACGCGGTCAGCTTCGTTCAAGACGCGCGCAGGTGTGACACGCTTGCTTCTTTGTTGCGTTGCTTGTGTTGCCTGCTATGCTGGGTGTCTGTTTCACAGTCCCAAGCTTGCACTTTCCAGCAACTTGCTTGTCTCCGCGGTCGTGTTGCCTGGCTTGTCTCCTTCGTGCGGGGTGAGACGTGGTGGTTCAACAGTCTCTTGGCAGCACCGAACACGTTCGGCAACATCGTGGACCCTCTTTGCAGGAACAGGCGTGGTGGTTGATATGAAATTGAAGAGGTTTTTCTTGCAACTTCGCGCGGTTCCCGCCCGACCCTTTTGCGGGATCGCCGTGCTCAACGTGCAAAAACATTTGCAGCGTTTTGCATTTTTTTAAACATTTACAGGATCGCGCGCGTCGGTTGCGCGAACACGTGATTAAGCGACGATATAATTATTAATTTGGACGTCCGGAAGCTGGGCCCGAAAGTTTGTCTCAGGCTGCGCGACTTCATGGGTTTTCGGAGGATCTTTGTGGTCTATTTTGTTTGGGGAAAAATTGAAATTTGCACGCTTGAGACCCCTCTGCGCTGGCACAGCTTGTTGCCCGGACGCGCGCCAAGGCTGGCTCTATCCCGGGCAGAAGGCGCAGGGAGGGCGGTCTTTGTTTCAAACGCCGCGGGCTTTGCGGCACTCAGGGAGTGACTTGCCATTGGTAACTACTAGAATCACCAACTATTTTCGAAGCGACAAATCAATGTACTTAGGCGCCATGGGAAGAAAAAACGCCAGGACTTCCAGCACGTCTACCGGAACAAGGTCTTTGCCCTAGCCAACGAGGCGGCCAGTCAGGCCTGTGATCCGTTGCCAGGCTTGCAGGTCTGGTGGCCTGACACCTTGAGTTTTGCGGCGCCCGCAGAATGCTCCCTCCGCCCGTGATGTGCTAGCAGGCCTTCGTCAAGGAGCCGGTAAGCTTTGTGCCAACCAAAGAGCCGGCGCATGGCTGAGCAACGGTTTTGCGCTGGGTTTTACATTGCGGGATGCGTTTGGGACCTGGGCTTCGTGCCCATTTTTCTGTTTTCGTTAAACTAGAGGCTTCGCAGTTTGTGTCCAGAAAGACCCCCGAGAGCCGCACGCAAACTTTTGGCAAAGCGAGGCTTTGCCGCCGCCGCGGATCCTCATCACCGGGCCCACCGGGTCCGGCGTGGCGAAGCAGTGTGAGATGCTGAGCGAGGCCTGGCTGGGCTTCAATCGGTCACGAACTGAGTCATATGGCTAGCCATATGGCCCAGGGTGAACGACTTTGGTGGGACATGGTTTTCCTCCGGAACCGCACAAAGTTCGTCATCCCTATCAAACTTCACGAAGCAAGATATCCCACAAGCGGCCGGCTCGGGTCAGGTCTACAAAATCCCCGTGCTGAAGCTGGAGGAGATTTGGAGGAGAGCATGAGAAGCATGCAGCTTGGGTGCGGTGTTGCCTCGAAGCTGGTTGGACGCCTGAAAACAGGATTGGTCCTATGTATCCTTTACCAACAACTCGAGAAAGGGACTCGGACATGCGTTTGACTTGTCTAATCCTTCTGACGGCTTTGGCCGGAACAACTTTGAAAGACAGAGAGCTCAGGTTGCAAGTCAGCGTGGGGATTCTATAGGGTGCAATGCCTGCGATCAAGCCAATGTCTTGTGTCTTGTGAGGTCTTGGGGTACGGGAGGCAGGGGCTGCGGGTGAAATGACTGATTGAAGGCAGCGTGCAACCCGGGCACGCTCAGGACCAAGGTCCAAGAGCGGCTGGAGCGGGTGAAGGATGTGTGCCCGGCGCCTTTTGATGACCAACATGAGCGAAGACTAGGACCAAAATGAAGGGGCTACCATGGGCTACCCGTTTTGCGTATTGCCTTTGCACAAATTCCACTTTCCAGACGGAGCTGCGGAAGGAAGCAAGCTTCGCGTATGAAGAACGTAAAGGTCGGACTTCCCTTTCGTGGCAGGTGAAGCACTTTGCGCATGATGCTGTTTTGCGTATCAGGCGCAGCACTTTAGACTTGTTTGCGCGGAGCGGTCGGCTTCGGGCGCCGGTCAAGTACTTTGGATTTGAGGAAGCTGCGCTCACTCGCTCGCGCGCTCATTCACTCGCTCAAGCACCCACTCACCCACTCACTCACTCACTCACTCACTCAATCACTTACTTGACAAATGCTGTGGAATACATCAAGCAAGGCCCCGCTTGGCAAAAGGCTTTCTTAGCATTCTGGGATATCCGGTCCTTTAATGTACTAGCACTCGGTCATTGAATCCAAGCACCCGTTCATTGCAAAAGGGCCGGCGAAAACGCCGCCACGCAGTGTTTGAATCAAGGAGTTGCACGAGCTTGCCGCGCTGTGGCAGGCCCGGAAGGAGCAAATGAGGCTGGATGCCTTGCTGCAGCCGATGCTAGAGGAGCTCGCGTGCGAATTTGTGGCTCAACGCTCGCGATATGTTTTGTGGTTTCTGCGTTGCCAGGATGACAAGCCGCTCTTCCCTGAGGGCTGGGTGCCGCAGGAGGAGGTGCCTCGGGGTTAGTTTGTGCTGAGCTTCCCTGCTTTGCTTGTGCCACTCCGCTGCGCAGGCCCGCGCTTTCACATGGTTTGAGTGTGCGTTGTGTGTGCGTTGCGTGTGTGTGTCATGTGCGCGGTGTGCATGAGTGCGTGTGTGCGTGCGCGCGTGCGTGTGCATTGCGAACAAATGCCGAAATAACTTGTACCTGCCAGCGCGATCCTCACACCAGTCTCAGCCAGACGTTATATACTGTTTCGTCTCGTGTTTCACTGAATCGCAGAAGGAAGACAGGGAAGCTGAATTCTGATTGTTGGGTAGGCTGGGCCGAGGTTTGCATGGTGCCAAACACATTTCGGTTCGCCAGAAGCCTGCTGACCCGGAAGAAGAAGAGGGGCAAGCGCCAGCGCGGGACTCCGGACCAAATGGGCTGCCGGTCCCTACGCATCCAATGCGCCCACGCGATGGTTTTACCCCCGATTCGAAAGGCCTTGCCTGTCTTTGGCACGTGCTCTTCCAGAGACTCGTCACGCTGCCTAGGAACCCGAGGAGGATGGCCTGGACGACGAGCAGCGGGAGGACTATCGCTAAGCGAGCCTCGGTGACTCCTCCCGTGCCCGCCCGTTTCACAAAGAGCTTCGGATGAAGAGATTCAAAGTTAATTCAAAGAGATTCAAAGAGATTCAAGTTTTTCTTCGGTTCAGTGCCTTCGGAGGAGCTCTTCGTGCAGGCCATGAAGGACGCCTTAGGGCCCCACTGCTGGACTCCCAGCGGCCCACAAGAGAAAAATACAAGCATAGCAGCATAGGTGTCCAATTCCTTTGGGAGCCACCCCTTTGAGCATCGGTTCATACCTGGCCTTCATCACATGTGTTTCTCCAATTGTGTTTTGACAAGAGTTTGTTTTGAGGGGTTGGAGAGGTGATGAAGCCTCATGCATGCACATTGCGTTGTAGTAGTTAATGGTCGCATGCAGGCATTTTGCTTGGCGTGTACTTGGCCATTCTTGGCTGTTTTGGACAGCCCAAACAGCGTTCGAAGAGCTCGAAACGGTTGGCAAAGTATGAGGGGACATCCAAGGGAAATGGTGCCCATTGTGGAAAGTTGGGTTTTAAGAACTTGTTGTGATACCAAGCGCCCCCTTCTAAAGCGACAAAGAGTCACAGGGATGGCTCACGTTGGTGTCACGGAAAGGTCGTTTCCCACAGCCATGAGGTGCAAACCGCATAGACGATTTGACAACTGATCCAACATGAGAGGATGTCAGAGCATGACAGCTCATTGAACAGCTCATTGGAAGGTCCGAGGTTCGAGCATTTGCAGCTGCGTGGATCTTAGGCGGCGCTTGCATTTTGGACGGCACATGGTTTGGTGACTTGGCGGACGAGGCGCGTTGATGCGTTGACAGTCTGGTGGGGAGAGCAAAAGGGCCGTCTTTTGGCCTGCCAATTCCATTGTCTCTGCCCAATCATAGTGCATGATGTGAATTTTATTGGACGAGTGCTGATGCTTTTACTCAGCCACTCAGCTGCTCAAGTTGAGTGGCTGAGTTACTGCGTGAAAACAGTGGCTGAGTGGCTGAGTGGCTGACACTGATTGAGGAATATGCCCGTGAAGTGTTGTACGCCGTTGCTCTTACAGCGCTTGGATTTAGCATGATGTATCAACTTGGTGAATCAATCACAAATGTCCAAGGGCCAACTATGCCCGCAAGGTCAGGCAACGAATGTAGGGCTTGCCCGGATCAAACAAGTTGCTTGATGTTAAGGGGAAGCGAGCCGCCTGAGAGTGACACAACGGCACCAGGCTTCATTTAAGGGCCTCGGACGGTCTCACATTGGATTGCCAGACGTAGAACATGCTCTTGGTTCCATTTGTAGATTTCATGGGCTGAAGCTTCTCCTTGAATAAAGCCGCAAGGGAATAGACTCTTGCACCGACAACATATCCAGTAGCCTGAGCCCAACACGGGGTGGATCGACCACCCTGCAGGGGAAGCCCTCAGGAGATGGCGGAGGAGATCAAAGCTGCCAGGTCTCTGCCGAACTTGCTAACCAAGGAGGGGCGACGTGGACGGGCGGAGGTCACCCCTCGTGGCTGTTTTGGAACGAGCCCAGCGCCGGGCATATAGAAACCCGCACTGCCTTTGCAGCCCCAACCACCAGTCATTGCAGCCCAAATCAAACACTGTTTTATTCAAGACGTCTTGCAACAAAGGTTTGGCAGGTGCAAAAGCAACACATAATAGGTGTTCCACAGAATCACGTGCGTGAGATAAGTGCCATTTCGGGGATCAATCACACGCGAGAGGTGGGTGGGCTTTGGGTGTTTGTGTTGCTGGTTTCTATGCGTTTGGCGCCGGGGGTTATAGCACTTTGTATGGAGACCTTTAGATTCCATCTTTGCAGAATCAAAGTAACAAGGTTGTCGACACTGCTCGACTGATTTGTTTGGCGTGCTTCGATGCACTGCTTGCGTTACTCAGCCGCCGGGCGGCAAAATCATCACAGCTCGACCCATCATAGGTGCAGGCCCACAGCTCAACATGTTTGAAGAGGCAAACACGTAGTATGTCCAATGCTGAACACTGCAATGGGGCTGAATGAAACTGAGGACAGCTTCCAAATGTCACCCGAAGCCCTTCAAATATGCGCGCTTGTGCCCAGAGGGTGGAGAATTTGACTTTGTGGACCTGCTGCATTTACAAATTCCATCATTTTGACTTGGTTGCGCTGTTGTTGGACCTTGGACTGCTTCCCCACTGAACAACTAGCACCACTTGAGGGTTGCAAATGGTCAGTTGGACCAACCCAGTTGATCAACATGTGAGGCAGAGCGCAACTGCAGGCAATGTCGTAGTTTGACCGTCAGGGCATGGCGTACTCTTGGCATTCGGCCTCCCACAGGCCTTGGGCTGGTAAGCATGCCATTGCGCCCTGTTCGACTTGTCACCAGCTATGTTGGGTAGCAACTGCTTCTCAGCTTGCAACCTTTTGTTTCCTCCCCCACGTCTCACAGTTTGCAAGTTTCGCGTGGGCTCTTTTTTGCAGAGCGTACCTTGGCCCCACCACCAAAAGGTGGGTTGCCGAAATCGGCCGGCCAAAACCGGCGTGCTGCGCAGGCAAAGCGTCTTCCGGACCTCACAGTGGTTCTGCCGCTTCGTCTTAGCTTGAACGCCGTTGGCACTCTCCCTGAAGTGACGTGGGCTTTGCAGACATCCTTGCTAGTTATGTAAGCACGAGACCCATTTTCATCCCCTGGAGGCAACGAAGCCACCGCATGAATTGTGAGATGCCACCCGCGGGCAGTTTGTGAGACTCCATGCACGCATTTGCATTCAGTGACCGTGGTTTCCTTTTGGAAATTGACACCGCTAGGTCACATCCCCTAGCACATCCTCATCTTTGCAACATCCTTTTCCGAATTTCCTGTCTGTTTTCCCATACGGAGTCCCTTGGTGCCATTGCCTAGAACTGAGACCCGTGGTTCATTTCCGCTGCCATGACCTTGTGAGTCACTTGTGAGTCACTTGTGAGTCACTTGTGAGACCAAATTTCGATGGCCAGGAAGTGTCGGAATGACTTGGCGGCCAAGAACACCTTTGACTTCGAGGCCATCGACAAAGACTACGAGGCCGGAAACGGCAACGGGTGGGAAAACGTGCCCAAAACCACCTTTGGCCGGTTTTAGTGGTTCCTATAGCATCGCCAATATGAATTAAGGCAGTATATCTGTCTTTGAACCAAAAGTCTTTGGGTTTTTGCCACTTTTCAGAGGATGTTCTCAAAGCCTGGTCTCAAGAACCTACCAGCGGTACGGCTGTGTCAGCGCAGCCTTGAGCAATGTCGACGAATGTGCTGCACTGTTGAAGAGAACATGAGCTTGGCCGAGCCATTATCACAACCCAGAGGAGCATGCCGGAGCAGTTTTTTTTGTGTGTTCGCGCCGGCCTGGCTTTACCTTTGGCATATGTTGGGCGCACATCCACGCTCTGTCGAATGTGGGTACTTGACCTGCATGCTTGCCTGTGGACATATGTTGGGTTCGCTTCGAATTTCGGAGCCAATTGCGCTCGTGATCATGATGCTTGCAGTCGAGCAAGATGAGCCTACTGTCCGGGCCCTCGCAGCCAATCATGGAGAATTATTTGACTCCGCTGCTGCAGTCGACTCGGTGCCTTGAGCAAACACAAAATGCTGTGACAGTCATGATCAAGTTACTGCCGTTTGCGCTTCGCGCAATGTGGTTTGGATCTACAAGGCGCCTCGCACAAGTCCCGCATGTGTTTGCCAGTTTTTTGTGGAACACAAGCTGCAGAGCTCAGGCTTTACGCGCCTGACAGCTTTGACGGTCAACGGGACTCTGAGCCAGTTGCAGGCTCACGGTGATTGTTCAGTCAGGCTGCACGCGCAACAAAACCTGTGTTTGATCCATGGAGCAGCCGCAGCGCCGCGCAATTCAAAGGCGGAGTTAATGTATGAGGGTGTCCTTGCGGATGCCATGGCTCCTTCGATGGATCTCTCTGCCAATCATCGCAAGCGATGCCTCAATTGCGTCGAACTGTGCAATTCGGCAGGCGTTCGCACGCTGCTGCGCTGCGCAAGGGTCGGAGTCAAAGTCAGAGGGCGTTGCTCAATTTAGCAGCGCCCGAAAGCTTGTGTGTTTTGGTGTGACGGGAGTTTCTTTTCAATCGCGGAACATCTCTGTTGCTTGCCGTTGAATTGGCTCCTGACCCCATCTTGAGAACGCGTCGAGTCAGACTTGGGCCCCAGAGTGCTGCAGGCTCCGGCTCGGACGGGCCCATCTGAACTCTTAGGCCGGAACTGACAAGGTAAGCGCTCTTTTAAAGTAGCATAAGTAGCAACACTGAATGTAAGCCATCTGCGGGCAGAGGCCCAACACAACCTGGAACGGAACCTTCAATCCAGGTTCAAGCCGTTGGCGCGCTAGGCCTGAGAAATATTTATGGCGCATAGATCATGGTCACAATATGCAATCAGCATGTTCGCGCAGGAGCGCCTGGTGGCGTACCAGGCCCAAGTCACAGCGGCCGAGGCAGGAGCCCGTCCAATTTGTGTTGAGCGTGGGGTTTGCGAGCTGCTTCCTTTTAATATCTGCAGAGTCGCTTGTCCCTCTTCGATTGACCAGATAACAGGGACACATTGTTGTAAAGATGTTGGGCCTCATGCTCTGCTTGTTTGAGCCTGAAGTTTACACAAGGGCTTGTTCTCGCCCCGCAGATGTTCTGAGGACAGTGAAGAAATGGCCCAGGCTATTATCCAGCAAGGCGCAAAGCAACGAAAGAAGCAATCCAAGGGTGACAGAGGCACAGCAGCTGCAAATATATCTTGGAAGGCGCAGCTCGTGCCTGCCTTGCGTCGACCCAGCGTTCCGCTTCGCGTGTCTAATGCAACTATGGTCTGAATGAAATGGTTTGCGAAACTCGGCCTCATTTCTCAGTCAAGCGCCTGAGGAATAGTTTGCACTGCGCAAGAAATACAGTTTTTGTCTTCCAAAGCAACTTTCCTGAGTTTTGTTGTCACCATGGTTCTTATGATACGAAGGCTCTCAAAAAAAAGCGACCCTTGGACGCAGTTATGTTTATAGTCACGCGAGTTGTGTTTACGTATGGGGTTGCAATTATTTCCTTAGTCGCGGCCATTGGGATATTTGAAACGGATCTTTGAAAGGCGTCTGCTTTCCATATGCTACTTTTGCTGGGGCACGGCTACAAGTGACTCCCGGCACGGCTGCTGTCCCTTTGTTCCCGTTCAAGCCTTAGCCCTCATGCCCGAGGGCAGCGGTTGCCCTTCTTGCTAGCTGTAGTTTCCTGACCAATTGCACGACCACTTGCGTGACCACTTGCGCAGCGCACGGCGCGCGCTCTCCTTGTGTTTAGGTGCAACGTGGCAAACAAACTGCGCGTGCTGCGTCGGGCGGGTGGACTGTCAGAACAGCATAGCCAAGTACCAAGTCGCCGGGCAGAAGCGTGAGTTGCGAGGCGCTCGCACGCAACGCGTGCGCAGTCATTTCTTGCGCGTTGCTTGGGCTAGGGGAAGCTAGACTGCGTTCTAGTCTTAGCAGGCGGTCTGAACGACACCCCCGAAGGATGCCCTGGACGAGACCCAGAAACAGACCACCTCTCACCCACACTCCCCCCCCTCCTCCCCTCCCTCCCTCCCTTCCTCCCCCCCCCTTCGGTCCTTCCTTCGGTCCTTCGGTCCTTCCTTCCTTCCTTCCTTCCTTCCTTCCTTCCTTCCTTCCTTCCTTCCTTCCTTCCTTCCTTTCGTCCTTTCGTCCTTCCTTCCTTCCCTCCTTCCCTCCTTTCCTTCATTCCTTCCTTTCCTTCATTCCTTCCTTCCTTCCTTTCTTCCTTTCTTCCTTTCTTCCTTTCTTCCTTTCTTCCTTTCTTCCTTTCTTCCTTTCTTCCTTTCTTCCTTTCTTCCTTTCTTCCTTTCTTCCTTTCTTCCTTTCTTCCTTTCTTCCTCCTTCTTCTTCCTGTCTTCCTTTTTCCCTCACCCGCCGCTCAAAGCTCACAGCGTTTACTTTTGATTGACACCCGGCGGCAGGTGTCTCTTGCCTTCCTATGCTCGCCAGGCAAAGGAGGAGGATCCTCCTGAGGCCCCAGAGGGTCTGGTCGTGGACGGCGAGGAGAAGGAATCTGAGCGCGTCAAGGCGGCGTGTTCACGAGCCATGATGTGCCCGGGTTACCGAGCTTTTGCCACAAGCAAACTGTTCAAACGCGTGCTCATTGCCGATTTCCCATGCCTTTCAAGCCTTCCAACGCTGCGGGACTTCCTCTCCGTCGTAAGGTCCGTGTGGTCGTGTTTGTGTGGCCCGCGGCTTGTGGTGTGTTTGCGAATGTGTTTGTGTGCCAGGCGCGGTTCGTGGAGCAGAAGGCGCAGCAGCAGCAGCTGCTCAAGGACCTGGCGGAGGCGCTCCAAACAGCCCGGGCACCCTTCCAGAAGGCGCGAGAGAACCGAGAAAAACGACAGAGAAGAGAGAGAAGAGTGCTCGGGCTCAGGGGCTTGAGATAGGGAAGAGGCAGTCATGGCGCCAAGTCGGGGAAAGCCAAACAACTCTGAATCTTTTCGGCCTTGAAGCATGACAGGTGCCTTCCAAGCATTTTGGCACTGGTCTATCCCTTCGTCGGTATGCAGGTTTGAGACTGTTGACCCTTCTCGCGCTCGCCGCTGTTCGCCTCAATGGGAACCTAGGTCGGATTGAGGGAGCTTTGAAACGCCAGCGCTGCTCGCGTGAAGCCATGGGTCGAAAGGACATGTGCTTTTCAATCCACTGCCGCAGTGACAATTAGAATGGAATCTGATGACGTGTTCAACTGCAACTGGGCAGTTGGCTTTGTGCTTTGCGTGTTGCAGGTGTCTTCAGACCGGGGGGATGAGCCGACGCACAAGGCAGTGAGGCCGGTCAGTCGCGAACTGGGCGGGCGTCGCAGTTCTCTGGCTGGAAAGCTGGGGCTGGGGTTGCGAGGCGATCGACTTGCATGGGTGAGAGTGTGCAAACTTAAACTGGAGACTCAGTTTCCTCACATGTGCCGCTCCACCATACCCCAGCCCTGCCTGGAACAGCTGCCTTCAAGACCTCATTCCAGGGAAAGCCGACGCACTACCAGCCGGCATGTCAGGGGCTGATTTTGGAGTGACAGGGCGCGCGCCCTGCCAATTTGAAGTGGCAATCTCTTGAAGCAGTTTGGGCGCCTGCCAGCAGCCGTAGACTGGCAACTGGGAGTGGGATGTTGCCTGCTTGGTGTGTGCAACAAGGGGATGTTGATGGCATTGTTGCGGTTTTTTATTCGCTGCCGCGACGCGCTTCGGTCTCAATCCTGTTTGTGCCAGGTTGCTTTCCTGGGGGTTCTATGTTGAACCACCTGTGTTCCTAGCGAGGCGCTGGAGGTGTTGACTGGCTTCTGGCCAGAAGAGCGCGCGCGCACCCGAGTTCACAATTTCCCGATCTTACTTTCCATCCGCTTCCTCTGGCTCAGTTTTTTGTATTGCAGAAGTTTGTAAATCACCGCCACTTACACGCACCTAACGCAAAATAACCGTCCGGGCCAAGAAGGACCCACACTGCTCGCCGCGAAATGCCAGGTTTCATTGCCGCCCCTTCGTGGAGCATCGCAGCAGCATGCTCATGAAGCACCAGGTCACCAAGGCGCGAGCGACAATTGTCGGACTTAGGCAGTTTCCGACCCTGCCGCCCCGCACCAACGCAAAACTTGAAAATTCCTGGGGCCCTCTTAATCACTGCCCTGGTCAATTTCTCAGGGAAGGTGACGGGGTCACACAAGGGAGTCACACGCAGAAGCCGGCAGCTGGATTTATCCATTTCGTGCGACAGTCTCAGAGATTTGCGGAACTAGCAAGCCTGGTTGGGGGTTGACTTCCTTGCGAAGTGCAACCCCTAACCAGGCTTGCTAGTTCCGCCAACGGAGGAACTAGCAAATGTGTGAAACTGTCGCCAAAAACGCACGATAGACTTCAAAAAGAATAGGTGCCGAAACGTCGGTCTGAGAAGACCACGCGCAACCAGTCCCGACGCCGGCGCCAACCGCAGACTTCGCTGGCGCGCCGCAAGCGGCAACTGCAGCTTGCGCAGGCCATTGCCGCCAGCAACAGCGCACTCGCGCCCAGCAAACAGCCGCCAGCCAGCTCGCAACGGCCAATCAGCTAATAGCGCTCTCAAAACAAGACACAGCGTCCCTTGCACTGCAGGCGGCGCTTCCGAAAACAGCCCTGGCCCGTTGGATCAGCTGTTGAACGTTCCACTTTCAGGGTTTGACAGCCACACATGCAAATGGGAACATCGAAGGCTGAGCTTGCGACGAGTTTCCCATCGCTCGGCACTGGCAAAAGTTTTGCCAAACAAAGAGGCTGCTCCAGCGCTGGCTTCGGACCTGCTGCGCAGAGGCCTCCATTGAGAGACTTGCGGGACAGGGTAACTCAGTATGGCATACCACGACACTCCATAGCGTGGTAGCCAAGACCGCAACGGCTAATTAACTTCGCGAAGCAAATTGGCGAGCGCGTGCGTTTGGCCCGCTTGAGGCTTGGCAAGGCCCTCACGCTTCAGCAGCCCGCGGCCGGAGCGGCCCAGGGCGAGGGTTGCGTGGATGCCACGAATGGAACTCTCTCGATGCTTGAACCAGCTCTAAGTCCGTCAAACGGCACGGTTAGGAGGTTAAGGAATTGGTGTAGGTGGAGAATGGCGCCTGTGAAGTTCCAGAAGGACGCAAGCAGTCGAGCATAATCGAGCTTTCTCTTTCTTCCGGGGGGGGGTGAAGTCTCCTCTAGACACCTAAGGGAAACGACTGTCCGCAAAGGCGGACCCTGGCTAGCCAGCGCTGCGCCTCCCTTTTGCCCATAGCAGTGGCAGTTCGTGAGCTTTGGGTGTCGCGTTTTTTGTGGCGCCCATTTCTGCTCATGTTTTTGTTTTGCCTGCATTTGGCGCCTTTTGTGATCAATGCGCAGAAGCCTCCGATCAAAAGATGTCGTGTCAGGACTCCACGGCCTTTTGCAGCGCCGATGGAACCTCAGAGATTGGGCTGACAACGCAGGGCAATCCAAATCTTTCAAGGGGCAAAACAGCACCCCTCCCCACCAAAAGCTTCCGCCGGGCCCAAGGGGCTGCGATGAAAGCATGCCGCCTTGTTGCCAGCCATAGGTGCTGTGCGGTCGTATCTATTATTTCGAGACCGAGGAGGAGTCGGTGTCTCAGCGACCTTGGAGAGCACAGACCCCTTTTTTGAGTGAAGCACGATGCTTACTTTAGCGGAACGCCTAGTGCAACTTTCACTGGGCCGGTGGAGGCGTGCCCAGTTCATGGAGCGGCCCGCTGAGTTCCTCAGCAACCCAGGCAAGGCCCCGTTGGGCGGGCCTCAATTCGATGCTTTACGCTCAGGTCGACGATTCCGTATTTCAATTCCATGTAGGCTGCAAGCGCCGAGGCTTCCATAGTTTTTCCTGCTTAAAGGCGGCCAATGACTCTAGGGGTGCTTTGCGTGTCAACAAAATGAACGCAAACAGTATGACGTAGCAGATGGTAAGAGTACCAGAACGGGGGCGTGTGCAAGCTAGGAGTGAAGTTGGATGGAGAGGGAGAGGGAGAGAGAGAGAGAGAGAGAGAGAGAGAGAGAGAGAGAGAGAGACAAAGAGTTTGAGAGAGTGACAGAGAGAGGGAGAGGGAGAGGAGAGAGAGGGAGAGGGTCACGGAGAGGGAGAGAGGGAAAGAGTTTGAGAGAGTGATAGAGAGAGGGAGAGGGAGAGGGAGACGGAGAGGAGGGAGAGGGAGAGGGAGTTGAGAGTGACAGAGAGGGGGAGACGGAGAGGGGGGAGAGGGAGAGGGAGAGGGAGGGAGAGAGACAGAGCGACAAAGAGTTTGCGCGAGTGCCGGAGAGGGAGAGGGACAGGAGGGAGAGGGGGAGAGAGACAGCAACAGAGAGTTTCAGAGAGTGACAGAGAGGGAGAGGGAGAGGGAGAGAGAGAGCGACAGAGAGTTTGAGAGAGTGACAGAGAGGGAGAGGGAGAGGGAGAGAGAGAGCGACAGAGAGTTTGAGAGAGTGACAGAGAGGGAGAGGAGAGGGAGAGGAGGGAGAGGGAGAGAGGGAGAGAGGGAGAGAGAGAGAGAGAGCGACAGAGAGTTTGAGAGAGCGACAGAGAGGGAGAGAGAGAGAGCGACAGAGAGTTTGAGAGAGTGACGGAGACGGAGAGGGAGAGGGAGAGGAGGGAGAGGGAGAGGGAGGGAGAGAAGGAGCGACAAAGAGTTTGAGAGAGTGACGGAGACGGAGAGGGAGAGGGAGAGGTGGGAGAGGGAGAGAGAGAGTAGTGTGCTGCTGATGCTGCTGCTGGTTCTCCTGACATGTCGTACTAGCTAGTAGGAGCCACCCCACTAGCTGGGGACAGGAACAAGACATCGACATTCAAAGACTACACAAGTACAAACTGCCACCATTGTTCTTCTGACTACTCACAATACGAAGAATGGCTGTTCAACCTACAAGCCTATATCGGATTCACAGACCAAGACACACTAGCACAAGTGGCTACAAGACAAATTGAGGACGCAGACATCAAAACACACTTACGTGATCCCACACAAACAACAAAAGCAGCAGACCTCGCAAGAGCCCTACAAGGAGCAGCAGCCACGGTAGTAAGACAAAACCGCTACAACGCAAATAGACGCAAGACGCTACGTCTTCTGCGCAGCAGGTTCAGCCTACCAATAGGAACACGAAGTACCTTGCCAAACTACTGGAACCTACTTTCAACGAAGCGCAGCTGAGGAACTCTACAAGCCGCATGAGAGGGCCTGCACCAATGGATTTTGACAGCGCATGGAGAAAAGGATTAAACTACAAAGGCAAAGGAAAGAACAAAGGACACCACAAAGGAAACAAAGGCAAAGGAAAATACAGGAGCAAAGGTTACAACAAAGGATTCGACAAAGGCAACAAGCCAAGAACAACAAGAGCGGATACAACAAAAGGAGAAAGACACGGAGGATCCAAGGTATCCACAGGCTACGGATCACGCAAAGGCTGCAAAGGCCAAGGAATCGACCAGGACGCCCACCAGTCAACACTCGAACCTTACAGAACTACAATCACCAACAACCGCTTCGGCGCAGTTTCGCAGCGCAAAGATGACTGGACAGTCATCGGCAAAGCAGCGCTACCCTTCCAATGGAAAGGTAAAGCAAGGCTCACCATAAAGAAAGACTACGAATACCTCTAAGAGGGCTACGACAAGGAAAACAACACTGCAGCAAAAGAAACTTCCAACAGCCGATCTCCGAACGCAGAGGGGCAGGAGCAAACTACATCGCGACAGAACAAGGCGTATTAAAAAAGCAAGAACAGCACGACGACTCCAACCAGATCTCAAATATGGCCTTCCAGAATTAAAGGACCGGATGAAGATGCGCCGCACTTACATCGATTGAGGATCGCAGGTTGTAAAAGCAACCTGACATAGACAGTCAGTCAGCAGCCAGATGCCTTTTTTTTGCATGCGCCAAGCTCTTCTGGTAAAAGCACCTCCCCAATAGTGGGTCGGGCGCAAGCAGCCTGTCTTCGAAAGTCACGCTTGCAGCTGCGTGTGATCGCGGCAATACCAATAAGCATCGCTCGAAAGTGTCCAGCCACAAAGCTTGAGGTGTCTATGTGACTCCCACCAAGGGCGCACTTTGGCCGACATTCTGTACTCACAGGAGCGACAGCAAACAGTGACTCGCCACCCATCTGGGAGTCCAAGGAGCCAGGGGAACCACTCCCAGGAGCCAGGTCGGCTTGAGTCTGTTGGCCGCGCTTCAGCCAAGCGCGCGCGGTCAGCTCGCCCTCAATCTCTTCTTTCAACCACGTCAGCTGGCTTTCGTTCCAGCCGATGAGCATCTCCCGCAACCGGCTGCCAGTCCAACTGGGCGACATAGCCATTGAGGAACTCATCAACGCGTTTCGTTTTGCAGCTAACGCAAGATGGCTACGGCAGCACACTTTTGCTTCGTGCATGTGTACGCGCTTGGCTAACTAAATGTCGATGGCTCAGTGCATAGCTGGCTTTTTGTGGGTCAGGCAGACGATGGCGTGCGCTGAGCCTTCCCAAAAAGATGCGAACATCAACACTATCTCACGGCTACTCCGATACCACTACCTTCCCTTCCTGGGTCGCGTAGTTGGTTTGGGAGTAGGCTGCGTGCGACGAAACAAAAAAATGGACAGCCAAAAAGATGCGAACATCAACACTATCTCGCGGCTACTCCGATGCCACTACCTTCCCTTCCTGGGTCGCGTAGTTGGTTTGGGAGTAGGCCGTATGCGATGAAACAAAAAAGAAGAGAAACAGAAAGCTACGGGCTGTGCCAA
Source organism: Effrenium voratum (assembly GCA_963377175.1). NCBI lineage: Eukaryota > Dinophyceae > Suessiales > Symbiodiniaceae > Effrenium > Effrenium voratum. The sequence goes on from CAUJNA010000093.1 coordinate 43,284, forward strand.
GCGCTGGACTTCTTGGCCGCGGATGGCATGTTGTCTCTCGCTGCGCGGACGCGCTTGCCCGGCGTCCACTCAGCCTGGAAGAGAAGCGCGTTCTGGCCTTTCTGGCAATCCAGGATGAACTGCCAGTAGGCGACGAAAGATGCGACAGCTTTGATGGCAACCGGCACGTGCCATAGAGCACTCCATTCACCGATGGTCTCCGTCTGCATGATGACAACTTGGTGAACATCTCCCGGGCGGCCCCGCAAGATCTAGTTGACAGCGGAAGCTGGCCCAGCCGCACGTAGCTTCGCCCGAGCTGGCTCGCCTTGCCGCTGGGGTGCGAGCAAGCAGTCGACAGACCGCTTCACTCGCATGGCCGAGGCCGACTGTGGATCTTGCTGAAGAGCTTCCTCGTCGGGGAGCTGGATGTCGTTGAGGGCAATGAGCACTCGAGCCGCCGAAGCATCCAGTTGCCCTGCGCGAAGTATCCCCAGTTCGTTGTCCACGGCCCACAGCCGCGCGCGCCACAACATCCCAGCCCTTTAGACAGCTCCCAAACGCTGCCCCTGCCACGCAAACGCAAGCCCAGGTGCACGAAGTACTGCGCCTGTCACGACTTCAGCACTTGCATCTCCAAAGTCCTGCGCCTGCCACGCGAGATGGGGGCCCACAGCCGCGCGCGCGACAACAGCCCAGCCCTTTAGACAGCTCCCAAATGCTGCCCCTGCCACGCAAACGCAAGCCCAGGTGCGCGAAGTACTGCGCCTGTCACGACTTCAGCACTTGCATCTCCAAAGTGCTGCGCCTGCCACGCGAGATGGGGGCCCACAGCCGCGCGCGCGACAACACCCCAGCCCTTTAAACAGCTCCCAAATGCTGCCCCTGGCGCACAAACGCAAGCCCAGGTGCACGAAGTACTGCGCCTGCCACGACTTCAGCACTTGCATCTCCAAAGTGCTGCGCTTGCCACGCGAGATGGGGGCCCACAGCCGCGTGCGCGCCAACACCCCAGCCCTTTAGACAGCTCCCAAATGCTGCCCCTGCCACGCAAACGCAAGCCCAGGTGCACGAAGTACTGCGCCTGCCACGATTTCAGCACTTGCATCTCCAAAGTCCTGCGCCTGCCACGCGAGATGGGGGCCCAGAGCCGCGCGCGCGACAACACCCCAGCCCTTTAGACAGCTCCCAAATGCTGCCCCTGCCACGCAAGCGCAAGCCCAGGTGCACGAAGTACTGCGACTGCCACGATTTCAGCACTTGCATCTCCAAAGTCCTGCGCCTGCCACGCGAAATGGGGGCCCACAGCCGCGCGCGCCACAACATCCCAGCCCTTTAGACAGCTCCCAAATGCTGCCCCTGCCACGCAAACGCAAGCCCAGGTGCACGAAGTACCGAAATGCTGCCCCTGCGACACAAAGGCAGCACTTGCATCTCCATGAGTGAGTGTGTGTGAGTGAGTGTGTGTGAGCGGGTGTGACTTTGTGCGGGTGAGTGAGTGAGTGAGTGTGAGTGAGTGTGAGTGAGTGAGTGTGTGTGAGTGAGTGAGTGTGTGTGAGTGAGTGAGAGCGACGGCGAGTGAGTGAGTGTGTGTGACTGAGTGTGTGTGAGTCAGTGTGTGTGAGTCAGTGTGTGTGAGTGAGTGTGTGTGAGTGAGTGTGTGTGAGTGAGTGAGAGCGACGGGGCGGCGGGAGGCGGGCGCGCAGCGGTAAAAGTAAGAACCCCACACAAAGATGTGGGGAAAAATAACAACGTGTCCGACACACCTTGCGAGCCACGAGGCAGCGCCAACAATGCGTCATTCGCGACACTACTGGACACGCAACTCCAGTCGTCAGAACAGCACAGACGAACTACCCAACACCGACACTCTCGCAAAACCAGCAACGAAACAACAACGCAGCACGTCACCCCCACGTCGTCGGTCGGACGATAGCATCCACCACCACCACCACCTCGACAAGCGCTACGACACATGGTTCTGGAAGAAGTGATGCAACCAACCAAAGCCCAAAAGACTCCAACAGAAACTACAATCATACCAACGGAAGAAGCAACCAACGCAGCGACACTGTCCAAAACGGCGCTTCAGTCACTTCCCACACCAACGACGACACTTCGAAACACAACTACATGAATGAAACACGAACCCAACCAAATTAAACAACATTACGCCTACGACGAAGTAGAGACGTGTACGTCGTCAGAGAAGCGATGCCTACCAGATGACAAGATTGGTGAAACTGCGATGACCAAAATTTGGTACATCAGACGACTACGACACAACCCACGACATCAGTACGAAAGGCTGATCATCGGATAGTATGAAGACAAGAATGAGGACTATTATTGCAGAAATAAGAGCAACAGTATGGAAGCAATCGCTACAACAGGTACTACAAGTGCCTGATGCAAGGCAACAACAAACAACAACATCAGGAACAACTTCACTACCTACTACTAGACTGGAGCATCCACACATGTTTGTCCTAGAAACTACGCACCAGATTTTCCACTTCGGCCCTGCACTTCCACTGAGCAACTTTACACGGTCACAAACAGGCAAATGCCTGTCTACGTACGTGCCCTGCCAGAAGGACAACTTCAAGATCATGATTCCCTACTACGTTTGCGACGTGAAGTGCCCGATCCTTAGTGCATCAAGACTACTGGATCGAGGTTACAACCTGAAACTGGACACACAACACTGTTCACTTTCACGCGGTGACAACACACCACCCCTACTTCGACAGAGAGGACTCTTCTACTTGGCCATCAAGCGGATCTACATTCCCAAAGATCGCAAACTACAATTGGACCACGACGGAGTTATGAGAGCTGCCACTTGCCACAACACAACACTATAGCACCACTCACTCTCTCTGACCAAGGACTATGAAGGAGTGTTCCCTCGACTACTGGCAACTCGATGGTGACTACGCCATCCGGGCACACAAGCGCCCACGAAACGCGCTCACCAGAAGACTCCAGATGCCCAACACGTACAGAACAACTAGACTAGGCGACTGGAGACAAACTACAGTCAGAACTGGCAAGGAACCGGAGATACTACAAGACTTCATGAAGCAGATTTCCAACACCGAACTTCACAAACGACTACCCGGTGAAGACTGGGTTGGTGAAACTAGGTTTAGGAGAAAGATGAATCACACAGAGAGGATCACAGGCAAAACTACAAGCGCACGACAAAGCTCAAGCGCGCAACCTGAAAAGCAACCAAAAACTACAACGAGGACATCACTCACAATGCGCGCTCCACAACAGATTTGCAGGAGCGCAACACACACAACCAACAAGCACTGACACACCGGCACCTACATCCAAAATAGCTAGACCACCGACACAACAAGAAGACAAGCAAGACGACAAGGAGAACACTGGATCAGACACCACTTGGTACCACGCGCTACAATGTGCATTCCAACAGATGGTGCAGGACACCCGCCAGTTGACTCACTTGAACCTTTCAGAACTACAAGCATCACCAACAACTTCAACGAAGTGAAACAACACAAGGACGACTGGGCCACAGCTGGTAGCACTCACCAACCTTACACATGGACCGGTGCAACAGTGAAGGAAGGATACCGCTACATGGATGACAACATCCTTGCAGATGATGAGCCACAAGTAGAAGCGCAACGAGCCAAAGGACTACGACATGAACTCACACATCTTCCCTACAGAGATTGGTGTCCAATCTGTGTACAGGGAAGAGGACGACAAGACAACTACGAAACACAGCGAACACGACACCCGTCATTCAGGTCGACTTCGCCTACATCAAGACCAGTCAGGAGCCGCGACCTACAGCAGTACTGACAGCAGTTGACGTAACTACACAACTGTGCGTGGCATGTCTCGTTCCGGACAAGTCCTCAATGATGGACTACATGACCAACAACCTACAAGCATTCATTCTGGAACGCAGTCGCACAAATGGAATACTACAAAGCGACAACGAGGACACACTCAACACACTACTAAAAGCCACAGCAGCGAGAATAGGATCCATGACAGTACGACACTCACCGGCCTACAGCAGTAACAGCCAAGGAAGTGTAGAAGGACTACATCGAACACTACTTGGCCCAACACGCACCTTCAAGGCACAATTCGAACGCAACTACGGGATCACACTCAACGTGAAACATCCCGTACTACCATGGATCATACGACACGCTGCGTGGGCTATCAACCGCTACGTAGTACACTCCGACGGCTACACCAGCTTCGAACGACGCTGGGGACGCAACTACGAACGAGCAATTGTAGAATTCGGAGAAACACTGACGCTGAAGACGACGTACCGCAACCACCACAGAGCAAACAAGCGCGAACTGCTGCAGGACCAATATTACCTTCAACGAGACCTACAGCAGGATCTTCAAGTTCGCAGCTACCGGACTCACCAATGGCTACATCACCGACCACACGCCGACATCCACCAGCGCCACCAACAACAACACAACCACTACGACGACTAAACCAAGACGAAGTAACGCGACCAACAAAGGCTCAAAAGACAAAAGAAGGAACTATTGACAGGACGACCGAATAAGACACTACAGAACCACAATCGCAACGACGACGGATCAACACGATCGTAGCAACCGAACTACACAACGGAACTACAATCCAATCGCACACTAACGACGACCACGACGAACAACAACAACCAATCTTTTTTTGACAACGAAGGATTCGACGAATCCAAACTACTGGAAGGACTGAAAACAGAGGCAACACGAATGAAACTACACGAAGTTTACGAAGAAGTAGACATTTCCACACTTGACCCCTCTACAATAAGGGAAGCAATCCCTATGCGATGGGTACTTAGCCGGCTGGCTGATGTTAACCAGGTTATAAACGTTTAGTATCTCGGCAAAGTTGGGTTATAAGGCTGCCAAACTCCTTGGCAAACGAGATAAGTTGGTCAAACCTATATAAGGTTTATAAGTTGTTTCTAAGGCATATCAGAATCTATCTAAGGATTATAGGAGATATGACACGCTTTATTACTCCCGTTGCGAACCCCAAGCTAAACACTCAGCAAATATGGTCGCAACCCTTGCAAGGTTTAGCGGGGTTAGCTTTTGGGATCTGTTTTCGGGGCTAACACCCTTAGCAGACTTGGCTTTTTTCGAGCACAGGCACGCAGCACGCAAAGGGGAAGCCGAATCATTTACCTTTCGGTTTTTTTCGCCCCTGCGCATGCCGCCGCGGGCGAGAGCCCGCGCGGCACCCGCGCAAGCCGCAGCCGAGTGTGATGATTGAGTCGCCTTGCGGACGCAAGTGCTCAGATATGATATAGATTCGAATTGTGCAGATTTTTTTAGATTCAGATTTTTCGGGTCTTGTCAGAATCTGAGTTTTTCAGGTTTTTCTAGGTACAGATTTTGTCAGATTTTGAAAATCTGAACCTTCATCACTTTCTTTACTTAAATATTCAGATTCAGATTTTTCAGATTTTTCAGAATCTGAATCTTTTCAGATTATTTCAGATTCAGATTTTTCACATTTGTTCAGATTCTGGAAATCTGAATCTTCATCACTTTCTCTACATAAATATTCAGATTCAGATTTTTCAGATTTTTCGGATTTTTTCAGAATCTGAATTTTTCAAATTTTTTCAGATTCAGATTTTTCAGGTTCTGAAAAATCTGAAAAAAATCTGAATCTGAAAAATCTGCGAAATTCAGACTCTGAAAAACCTAAGAAACCGAATCTGAGATCAAACCTGAAAAATCAGATTCTGAAAAAACCTGAAAATATGAATCTAACAAACAATGTGAAAACAAATGGGCGCTCTGATCCGAGCTGTGGAACCGCTAATGAGAAAGGAGAAAAAAGATGAGCTGCGTCTCTGGGGCCGCACGAACTGCCGCTGCGGCTTTGCTTGATGTCTCGCTTGCGGTAGGAAAACGCATTGTTGCACCAATTGCACACAGGTGCTGGAATTTGAAGGAAAAACCTTAACAGGTTTTGCTGGTTTAGCTAAACTTTAGCTAAACCCTTGCCTAACCCACCTCCTAAACCACATTTTGTAACCCTTATAAACCCGCTGCTAACTCTTCTAGTGATTTATAAGAGATATCTATTCCCCAACCGGCTAAGTACACCGTGAGAAAGGACTACAAGTTCGCCCACGCATCGTTGCAAAAGGCTACAGTGAGAAAGTCGACGACGAGGACTCCGTGCACGCATCTACACCAATGTTCACAATGCTACGGACACTTCTACTCCTACAACTAGCACGACCAGGATGGACAGCGCGGCTAGGAGACGTATCTACTGCATTCCTACACTCACAGCGCAACGAAAAGCCAACCTACATGTGGCCACCAAATGAACTCTGCCCACAACAAAACAAACTGTGGCGACTACGAGAAGCCATGCACGGCCTACGCAGTTCACCAAAGGCGTGGCAAGACTACTTGGCACAAGTCCTACAAGAACTTCACTTCAAACGATTAAAGTCCGAACCCAACGTCTACACTTCGCCTACAAGAGACTGCTACATCATGGTGTACGTTGACGATCTACTTGTTCTTGGCGACCCAACTATAGTCAACAAGACCTTTGAGGCCATCCAACAACGAGTACTACTCGAACACATTGGCTACATTGAGCCACAACAACCACAACAATGCCTTGGAAGAATCACCGAACACAACGGTGATCACATCACCACCGGACTGGCCGACTCCTACATCAACAACTTTATTGAGGAAGCAAGCCTGAAGAACTGCAACCCTGTGGCTACACCTGGAATAGCACACTACAAGCCCACAGCGGAAGACGAAGCGCTACTTGACAAAGAACAACACAAGAGGCACAGACGTGCTGTAGGAAAACTACACTGGCTAGCCCACACAGTCACACACGACCAGACATTGCTTACTCTACCAAAGAACTTGCAAGCGACCTCACAGCACCTACAGAACTTTCCAACAAACGAGTCAAACACTTACTACAAGGAACCAAGCACTGAAAGTTCATAACACAACCAACCACTACACTCAACTCTGACACCACCAACTGTCTCGACCTCGAGATCTACGCTGATGCCGCTTGGGCAGGATGCCCCACGCAAATCAACATCAGGCTTCAACATCAAACTACCCAACACAACGATAGCATTTGGAAGCCGAACTCAAGCTACAGTTGCTTTGTCCTCAGCAGAATCAGAGCTCTACACAATTTGCATAGGAGTGAATGAAGGACTACACCTAAGATCCTTCCTCCTGGAAACAAACCTATGCACTACAATCAACACACGCATTCACACCGACTCTACAGCAGGCAAGAGCATAGCAACACGACAAGGTTCCAGCGAACGAGCAAAACACATCGACCTCAAGTTCCTCTACACACAAGACCTCATCAAGAACAACATTAGCGAAATAGCAAAGATAACACACTTCACAACAGTGCAGACATCTTAACAAAGTACACTACAAAGGACGCACTCACACGATTTGTTCAGTCACTGAGCATGAGTGTGTAACTACCAACAACAAGAACGACCGTTTCGCAACACACGTTTTGTATCACATTCTTTTGACTACATGTACCCCAACTCAAGTATTTGTAAATGTAAGAACATGTGTATCACTTGCACTTTGGCAGCGTTCAGGCGGCTCAGGCAACACTACATTTGTTGATTGTCTGCTCGTGCCTACAGCCATTTGTTTTGCTCCACTAAGGTGCCACGTGTTTCACTACACTTGTCCATGCGTGCCGAGGGTTAACTAGGACCCTGCACAGTCGCCACATTCTTTGGCCTCTGGGGGTTAGATGAACTACAGCCAGCAGCGTTGTAGTAGACCTACCTTTGCTCATTTTTTGCAGAACAAAACGACATGTTAGTTCCTTTTGAATTCCCCCCTTTTTTCCAACTACGGTTGCGCAACACTTCCAGGTCGCACAACCGAGGGGGCGTGTTAAACTACAGTGAGTGCATGATACAGCTGCATCTGCACTACACTGGTAGTTGATACATACTGCAGGCCTTGAGCCTCGCTACAGCTGGAGAAGAAACAAGGGCTGCAGCAGACTACATTGTTTGTGATAAAAAAAAAACTACACAGCGTTTGCGCTTGTATTTTAACGAGAGAGAGAGATGTCAAATATCATGCCTTGTACATGCATGATGTACACTACCCGACCGCAGGCCTTGAGTCTACAAGGAAAAGAGTGCATGCTGGGAAACTACGTTTGTGTTTGTGACAGCAAGAACAACATTTGCACTTGTAGTAAGGTATCGACTTATTTTAACGTGGTAGCGGAGCTGAGATCCTAAGCATAGGGGAGCTCCAGTAACAGCAGTAAGTACTACAACTGCACAGGCAACCACATGCCCAACTACTACGACATGCCAGGAGAACCAGCAGCAGCATCAGCACAACCAACTACAGGAGCAGACAACGGGCCCACAGCAGAGGAGACAATAGGAGCCACAACTACGGGAACAACACAGGAGCAGGAAGACGTCCAAAGGCTACACAAATACAAACTGCCACCACCGTTCTTCACTGGTGACTACTCACAGTACGAAGAGTGGCTGTTCAATCTACATGCATACCTCGGACTCATCGACCGAGACTTCGACATGGTACTACAACTAGCACAAGCAGCTACAAGACAAATTGAAGATGCAGACATCAGAGCCCACATACGCGACCTGAACTACTCAGGTACTACGACCAACCACAACAACTACAGGATCACCACTACAAAGCAATCAACACCATCATGCACAAGAGTTCCACGTACTACGGCTTCACACTACTCACTGCCACAAATCTTCCCATGCAACACAAACTACTACTACACAAACTCCTCACTACATTTCAACAACCACTCCCACCTCCAGAGATCAACTACACTTGTCTTCGAGGAGGCCCTGACTTCCTTACTACCTTCACTACCAACCACTACGCCAGCCTTGACCACCGCACTGGTCAGCAACAAGGCTACAGAGTCCAGCATTGGACTAAGCACACCTAACTACAGGTGATGCTACATCAGTGAAGCAGCACCACAGCTTCACTACAACTTTGGACCTCCAGGTCCAAACTACATCAGGATGTATCTCATGAACTCCACTCAGTACCATACTGAGGCCTGAACAGGAGAGCTATTGAGAGCAGCCTGTACATACTACAGCTTTTTTGATCTTTGAGAGTCAGCGGACTACAGCCAGCAGAGTTGTAGTTATACTACTTTCGATCTTTTTGCAGCCAAAACTACTTTGAGCCCTTTGCACTTTTTCCCCTTTCTGGATATGGTTGAAAAGACACTACAGGGTCTTTTAACCAAGGGGCCGTGTCAAATATCATGCTGTACTACTTGTCCCTTGTACATGCATGATGTACACTACCCGACCGCAGGCCTTGAGTCTACAAGGAAAAGAGTGCATGCTGGGAAACTACATTTGTGTTTGTGACAGCAAGAACAACATTTGCACTTGTAGTAAAGTATCGACTTATTTTAACGAGAGAGAGAGAGAGAGAGATTGAGCGAGTGACAAAGAGGGAAAGAGAAAGAGAGAGGGAGGGAGAGGGAGCGAGAGAAAGAGAAAGAGAGACAGAGGGGCAGAGAGACAGAGAGACGGAGAGACGGAGAGGAGAGAGAGGCTCTTTCTAGACGATTGCTTTCCTTTTAGAAAAGAGTCCGGCGCATGTTTGATGTTTGTTGGCGGGAATGTACAGCGGGGCTGTTTCTGCAGGAAAATGTCAAGAGTTTCATCAAGACGCCGAAACATGCTCTGGGAAAGCTTTACCGAATTGGCAAGCGCTTGCTTGCTTCCGCTGGTCCACGCTGACCAATGTTGCCAAACTTCCCAGGCTACGGTGCCCAGCCGAAGATGTTTTGAGTGCCTAACACGACATGTGGTGTTGACACGCTTACAACCCACTAGTTGCCAACTTAGAGCTGCTGGCGCGCCGCGTGTTTTAGGGTGGCACTTGCAAAAGGGGAAGGACGTTTACAGGGCTAAAGTGTTGTTTTCTGAGCGGCGATTGGTGGACGCGAAGCAAGGCAACCACTTTCCTGGTCTACACTGTTGTGCAGCCTAATCAGACGCCAGCCCACGCACTTCCAGATTGCCAGGCTCCAGCGTGGTGGCAGTTCGCCCGGCAGTGTGCGTGCTGGGCGGCCCGCTGAGCGGCAAGACCAACGTGGCCAAGCAGTTGGCCACGAGGACAGTCGTTGGCCCCCACATTTCGACTTCGGGCTGTGGGTCGCAGATTTCAGGACGGGTGCGGTGTACATTTCCGTGCCAGAGGTCCTCTCCGGGCTGTCGGCGGCTGTGCCGTGGCAGCTTTCCAAGGAGTGCAACCCGGCCAGGGAGGAAGCCCTGGCGTGCTTGATTTTCATAGTTGCGCTTGGCCGGCCACTTCATTGTTAGCAAAGTTCCGAAATTTGGGGTTGCTGACGCGGCGGTCGCCCGCTTGTGATTTTAGTTATGTTTTGGTGGCGCCGGTGATAGCCGCTGCATGGCTTTCAGGCGGATTTTTGACACATAACGGGCTAGCGCCGCCCAAACAAAATACGGAGACAAACTGAAGGTGGCACACATTGAAACGAACGGAGCTTTTCACAAAGCGCCCTGCAACAGATTTCCACTGACTGACACGCAGCACTGACCATGTGCAAAGAGGCAAGACGCTCTGCGTAACAGAGAGCAAAAGCACTGAGCGGCATCCTTCTGGGTCCATGTGAGAGGGGCGGTTCTGTCAGGACATCGCGGAGTCCCTGAGGCGGCAGCGCCTCTCAGATGACCAGGCTGGGTGAGACCGGTCGCGCAGGCTTTCCGCCCCTTGAAGGGTTGGCCATACCCTCAGACTGTTATTTGGGTTTTAAAGGGCGGTTTGCTAGTTTCCACCAAAGCATAATCAACAAGGGTTAGAGGATTACTAGTGATGCAGTTTCCGGATTGGACTGTGCGCTTTACGGACTACGGATTTGCCCAACTCACAATCATTTGTTGCCACAATTTTACCTGTGGTCACACGAGCGCCAACACATGCGGCAGGTGGTGCGGATGTTCTCTGAGGATACTTTCAGAAAGGTTTTTTTGGGTGGGATCTTGTCTAGACAGAGCAATGGCATGAAGTGACAATTCTGCCAGAAACACAAACCTGACAGTCTTTTTTCCCCAGACGTTATGACGGGATGGCGACACAGGATGTTCAAGAAAGCCAGACTTGTCCCATGCTCTGACAAGCAAGTGAGCTGGGGATGGACAACTATGACGGGTCGATCTAATCATGCTCGAAGCGACAACTATACGCTGGGTGGCCGTATACTGCGCACAGAGGTCTTTGTGCACACAGGGGTGTGAACTCAGGCTTGTCCTGAATGCGTTTGGCCTGCGAGGTATGAATGCGTCAGCTGAGATTCCGCTTCACTTGTGTGAGCGGTTGGGCCATTGAGGTTCGTGTTCTGGGTTGTGTTGGGGAGGAGTTTGCGCAGGACCTTTAGCCTTGCCCCCATCCAGGTTGATAAGTGTTCTCTTGAGTTGAAGTGATTCTTTGGCTCCTGCTTTGTGAAGAAAACACAAGCACCTTCCCTCCGTGAAATGAACAACCTTTGCGGTATTGTTTGCTATGCTGACTCGCCCAAGTTGGCAACCATGGGTTGATGCCGTTTGTCTGGGCTTTTGTCATACTCCTGCCATCTCCTACCAGGCAAACCCTTATTGGCTGTCTCACTACCAAGCGTCGCATCAGAAAGTGATATGTCGTGAGTGCCGTGAGCTTGTTTTCACACATGGTACAATTTCACATGATCCTCGGAATAGACACGAACGAGGAGTGCTAGACAACTTCAGCCTGCGAGCGAAATTGGCGAAAAGTGTCTAACTTCGGCGGGACTTCTTGACTGGCAGAACTAAAGTAGAACACGCGCAGCCAACGCTCTCCATGTTTGCGCAGGTCTGCAGAGGACCTTGGACTTGTAATCAATGTAGCCCCCCAAATAGGAAAGTTACGTTGGCTTCTCGCTCAGGCCTGACAGCTGGCCCCCTCGTTCGAAAGGAGTGTTCGGGCGCGAGCGGAATTGGGGGGTGCCTCAAAGACCTGCGCAGGCCCTAAAATGGAGTCTGGGCAACTACTTTTAGACTTGCGGAGCCAACAGTCTCCAGCAACACATGGCAACCCTGTTTGTTCAAACCCAAAATTCCATTCATGATGCAGTTCTTGACTTCATTCTAAGCAAGTTAGTTTGTTTCCACAATCGTAAATGGGAGGAGTTGTTGGTTGCAGACAAGAGCGCAGCTCTCCCAAGCCCTCCCAAGCTCTCCCAATTCCTGGGCTCCGGTCGAACCCAACTGGTCCCATCCCGCTTGAGGTGATCCAGGCCTTGCGGTTCCGGCTCCTGTCGCCAGATGTGCTGCAACGGGGCTGGGTGCTGGACGATTTCCCCTGCACCGTCGGGCAGGTGGGGATGCTCGGGATGTTCGGGATGTTCAGGATGCCGGACAGGCCCGCCAAGTAGATTTCAGTTGCCCTTAGGAAACCACCTTGTGCCCCTATTTGGAGTGAGATGCTTGGGAAAGAGAGGGCTTGCGCAGGTCTTTGATTTTCAACCCTGGCAGACGCATGGTCACGTTTTTTGTGGAGCTCACTTGTGGCAATTGCTGGAAGAAAGCGGCAATTGCATCACTCTCAGCTCAAAGAAATCGAACATGCTTCATTGGGGCGTCCGGGTGCCCAGGCAGAGGGCCTGGCGCAGCTGGGGGTAGTGCCGCACCAAGTGCTGGTGCTGGACGCCCCGGAGGCCTGAAGTCGCGCCGGAAAGTGGCTGGATTCGATCCCCAAATGGGCGTTGACTTCAAAAAAGCCTCCCTTAGTTGCTCACACTTGAAGAACACGCTCCATCATTGTCTGCTCATTTGCTGCTGCGGTGAGCAGTTTCCATTTCCTTTGGGGAAGCGCATTGTTGCCCGATTCGGGGGCGTTGTTGCATTGACCCGGGGTTGCAGTGGAATTGTGCAGGAAGCCACGAAATACGCATGAAACATGCGCATGAACGTGCGCACTCACGAAGACATAGAGACAATGAACTATTGCAGCAGACGTAGCAAGCTCACAACTGCTTGGTGCCCAATAGCATACGTTTTCGCGACAAACGCAAGTGCTTAGGCGCTACGCGTGCGCCCGTCTGGCAAGGCCAGTCAAGCTGCGATTGCGCGCTGAGGATGGTCGGGAAAAAAGCTGCAATAGATGTGGAAAAAATGAGTTGGGCGCACCGTGTTAGTTGCTAAAATAGCCGGGCCGGTTGCTTCCCCGGCACGGATCTGGCCCGAGTGGAGCAAGTTTCAATTGAAGTTCCCTGAGCCTGCGTCGCTGCTACAAGAAAAGGAAGCCGTCTGTTGTTTTGGCATCGTTCATCGACATTCTGCTGAAAGCATGCCCTTGCGTAATCAATCATAATTGTCCGCTGAACTCGGCGACATGATTTGCAAACTTCCAGAAACCTGGTCCGCCGGATTCTCGACCATTCCACCGAACCAATAAGTCAGCCGATTTCATCCGCAATCTTCCTTTGCACTGCGAAGCCAAAATCCCCCGATCTTGGGACATGATTTTTAGACGGTGCAATCTGCTGAAAAGAATCTGAAAGGGAGATCCGCCGATTTCAGATGAAATGCCCCGATCTCATCTCTTAAAATTCCGGTGCCTGAGATGCGCCGATTTCGAATAAAACGCCCTGATCTTTTGCGTAAAGCCTGAAATCACTGAGATCCGTCATTTGCTGAGATCCGCCGTCTAAGTCTCAGGAAATACTTCTAATTCCGTGAGTCGAAATCCCAGATCTGCCTTGGCAGAAGCTTGGCAAAAGATCACCGTTAAACAGTAGTCGAGGGCCACGCCTAGCAATTAATTGCTTTCATCCATACACCCCCACCCTACAACTGTTTTCATCTTCCATCTTCTACCCTTATTTGTTATCATCATTTTTCTACATTCCTTTCTGTCCATCTCATCCGTTTTTTCTCATCATTTTTCCATTTTCGCCATCCTTTCTCCTTCCTCCTCGCCTCATTCATTTCACCAACTGCCCTTCAAAATGTCATTTCCTCAATCTCCTCACCTCATCCACTTCAAAAAAAATATATTTTGCAAAATATATTGCAAACATATGTGTCGTCAAAAAAAGTCGATCTGTCTAAAAACGATTTGTCCATGTCTCGGACAAAAAATAGAACAGCAACAACATCACTCTCCTCCTTCGTTTCATCAGTTTCATCATATATTTGTTTAGGCGTGGTGTCCCTTGTAGGATTTTATCTTCAATATATAAAACGCTATACTTAAATATAATTATAACGTATGATATTTTACATGTTATTATTATAGTATGGTTATAGTTTAAATTCAGGATAATAAGGTAATTGATGACTATTAAATTGTGTATACATCTTACTTCTTTCATGCATCATTTTCAAAATAATGTTAATATATCTCACTGTATTCTTAACATTAAACTGCTCACTTTCAATATATGATTTAATGTCTTTTTTCAAACCAACGCCTGTCTTTCTATGATACATCAACATCCATAATATGTGTGTAATCATTTCATCTTTTTCTTACTGATTTTCATAAATGCTGTAACATAATCATAAGGTGGTCTTTCATACACAGTTAGAAATATTATAACGTCGTCTTCACCATTTGTATTAAGAAACCTTTTATAGTTCAAATGACATTTGATTAATTCTTGATAAAACCTCGAACTTTTACAAATTTTGCATTTTTCTTCGTCCAAAGCATAATCAATAATATTATTAACTATTCCATTAGGTAAATTTAATTTGGATAATTCCATATTTTCCTTTTTGAAGTGGCAACAGTCGTAGCATTTCTTATTGATATAATTATTGATTTCGGTTTCCACCATTATCAAAGGAAGTTTAACAAGAAACTTCCGTAGTACTGGAACCAAATGAGCTAGCTGCTTCGACATATCACCATGACAGATAGCTTGACACATAGATAGCTTTCCAAAATATGGTTAGCGTGACAGAGAGATAGCTTTGACATATAGCTAGCTTGACAGATAGATAGCTTTAAGATGCACAGTCGCAAGGTCAAGTACAGATTCCGTGGCAGGCGCAGTACTTTCGCAAGGTGCTGGATCCACTCTCTTCGAGCTGGAGGATAGCAAGATGCAGAAACGTTGGCGCTGTGCGTGAATTGGACTTCCGGACAGTGCGCAAACCACCTCGGACACGACGCCCGTACGGAGGCAGTCTCGGAACGGTCTCGGAACGGGTTCGGAGACGGGCCCATTGGCACGGCCGCGCGGAGGTTTTGCAAGGTTTGAGTTGCGTGACAGGCGCAGCACTTTCGCAAGGTCAAGTATAGATTTCGTGGCAGGCGCAGTGCTTTCGCAAGGGGCTGGATCCACTCTCTTCGAGCTGGGGGATAGCAAGATGCAGAAACGTTGGCGCTGTGCGTGAATTGGACTTCCGGACAGTGCGCAAACCACCTCGGACGCGACGCCTGTACAGAGGCGGTCTCGGAACGAGTTCGGAGACGGGCCCATTGGCACGGCCGCGCGGAGGTTTCGCAAGGTTTGAGTTGCGTGGCAGGCGCAGCACTTTCGCAAGGTCAAGGATAGATTTCGTGGCAGGCGCAGCACTTTCGCAGCACTTTCGCAAGGTCAAGTGCAGATTTCGTGGCAGGCGCAGTGCTTTCACAAGGTGCTGGATCCACTCTCTTCGAGCTGGAGGATAGCAAGATGCAGAAACGTTGGCGCTGTGCGTGAATTGGACTTCCGGACAGTGCGCAAACCACCTCGGACACGACGCCCGTACGGAGGCAGTCTCGGAACAGTCTCGGAACGGGTTCGGAGACGGGCCCATTGGCACGGCCGCGCGGAGGTTTTGCAAGGTTTGAGTTGCGTGGCAGGCGCAGCGCTTTCGCAAGGTCAAGTATAGATTTCGTGGCAGGCGCAGCACTTTCGCAAGGTCAAGTACAGATTTCGTGCCAGGCAGCACTTTCGCAAGGTCAAGTATAGATTTCGTGGCAGGCGCAGCACTTTCGCAAGATCAATTATAGATTTCGTGGCAGGCGCAGCACTTTCGCAAGGTCAAGCACAGATTTCGGGGCAGGCGCAGCACTTTCGCAAGGTCAAGTGCAAAACCCGCGGCAGGAGTGCCACTTTCGCAAGGTCAAGTATAGATTTCGTGGCAGGCGCAGCACTTTCGCAAGGTCAACTTTCGCAGCCGGGGCTCGAGAATCGCAACTTTTAAGTACGAAAGTAGCACGCGAAGTCAACTTTCGCAGCTGGGGATTGAAAATCGCAACTTCTAAGTACAAAGTAGTACGAGAAGTCCACCTTCGCAGCTGGGGCTTGAAAATCGCAACTTTTACGTACGAAAGTAGTACGTGAAGTCCACTTTCGAAAATCGCAACTTTTAAGTACGGAAGTAGTACGCGAAGTCAACTTTCGCAGCTGGAGCTCCAAAGTACGAAAGTAGTACGTGAAGTCCACTTTCGCAGCTGGGGCTGGAAAATCGCAACTTTTAAGTACGAAAGTAGTACGTGAAGTCCACTTTCGCAGCTGGGGATTGAAAATCACAACTTTTAAGTACGAAAGTAGTACGCGAAGTCCACTTCGCAGCTGGCGCTTGAAAAGCGCAACTTTTAAGTATGAAAGAAGTCAACTTCCGCAGCTGGGGCTGGAAAATCACAACTTTCAAGTACGAAAGTAGTACGTGATGTCCACTTTCGCAGCTGGGGCTCGAAAATCGCAACTTTTAAGTACGAAAGTAGTACGCGAAGTCAAGTTTCGTGCTTGAAAATCGCAACTTTTAAGTGCAGATATAGATGGACAGATAGATCGATAGACAGATAGAAAGAGAGATGGAGAGAGAGGGATAGATGGATAGATAGAGAGAGAGAGATAGATAGATAGATAGAGAGAGAAAGAGAGCGAGATAGAGATAGATAGATAAACAGCTAGATAAATGGATAGATAGATGGATAGATAGAGAGATAGAGAGATAGGTAGATATATAGATAGAGAGATAGAAAGATAGATAGATAGAGAAGATAGATAGAGAGATAGATAGATAGAGAAGCAGATAGATAGATAGCACGAGAGATAGATAGATAGGTAGAGAAAAATAGATAGACAGACAAATAGATAGACAAAGAAGAGACAAAAGAGAGAACAGCGCAAAAACAAGCAAACGAAAGAAAGAAAGAAAGAAAAGAAAAGACAGATAGAAAGAAGGAAAGAAGGGAGGAAGGAAGGAAAGAAAGGAAGAAAGGAAGAATGACGGGGAAAAAGGAAACAATGAAAAGGAAGAAGAAGAGAAAAAGAGTCAAGAAAAGAAAGAGAAAGGGAACTATAGTTTTTATATTTTTGAAACTTCGCCCCCGGCCCTGCCGGACCTTACTTGTAATATATATATAGTTGTTATTTCTTAATACTTTTTCCAAAGAAATACAATTAAATATTGAAATATAATTATAACATAGAATATTTTACATGTTATTATTATAGTATGATTATAATTTCAGTTCAGGATAACTATTTAATTGATACATCTTGCTTCTTTCATTTTTTTAAAAGTGTTAATATCTCTCACTGTATTTTTAACAATAAACTTTTCACTTTCAATATATGATTTAATGTCTTCTTTTACTTCAAACCCTTCTCTTCTACGATATAACAACACCCATAATATGTGGTCAATCATTTCTTTTTTATTACTACTTTTGAGAAAATGTTTAACATAATCGTAAGGTGGGATTTTGTAAACATTTAGGAATATTAAAATATCGTCTTCAACATGTCTATTATTTCTTCTCTTTATTCTCAACGCACACTTGATTATAGCTTGAGTATCTCTCCATTCCTGACAAGTTCTACATACATCTGCTTCACCCAAAGCACAATCAATAATACTATTGACTATACCATTAGGTAAATTCAATTTGTATAATTCCATATTTTCCTTTTTGAAGTGGCAACAATCGTGGCATTTCTTATTGATATAATTATTGATTTCGGTTTCCACCATTTCTATTATAATATATATATAGTTTTTTCTTTAAATACTTTTTTCCAAGAATTAAATTTATACCTTTAATAACTCATGTCTCAAAATGCACTGTCATAATTTTCAATATGATTATATTCCTGTCCTAACTTCTTTTCAATCTTTGCTATTTTGTAGGTTTGTTTAGTCCATACTCCTACTCTCTCCTTTTCATTTGGTCTCCTTTTCCTGAATATCTTAACTTCATTTCCTACATTTAAACCTGGATAAACTCTATTTCTTTTGGCTGCCATACCTAAGTTTAAACTCACTTCTAATTGGTGTTTAGGCTTTCTTGCTTCTGACGGTGTTGAGCCGTGCGAAGTGTGCTTCACTCCATTGTTATAGGTCAATATAATCTCGTGTATGTAGTCTGTCCATTGAATAGCCTTTCCTTTCTTTTCATCGTTTTCAACCCTCTTACTCTATTTTTTCACCCTTCAAGAAATCTATAACACTTTGATCATTATACGCTCCTTCATCATCAATATAAATTAGTTTTGGCTTTCCATCCATTTTTTAATACATTCCATCAGTCCTGCTAAAATGTCCGCTGGCTGTTTTGACATATAAGCAGGACAACAACCATATACTTAGAAAATATGTCAACACACATCGTACCAACTTTCATTTTTTGTTTAGGGATATCATTAATGAAAAACACATCAATTCTCGGCTTAGCTTTCTGTTCTACATTCTTCCTTATAAACTCATTAATATCGTTTATAGTTATTGTGTTATCCTTTTTCCTTGCTTCTTGTAAAGTGCGGTTCTTTGACCCGAAGCCTCCCTTATCATAATAAACATTATTAATATAGTCTTGCTTAGATGCCATATAAAATAGGAAAGGTTTTCTTTTTCCCGGCGATTACAGTTTAAACAGTAAGATATACAGTTTTCCTTATGATGGGCATAATCGTTGTTTATTCTTTGGGCTGTCATATTACTATTTATTACTCCATTATTTCTTCTATGTCAAACTCTGAACTGCATTTATTACATCTGGTATTAAGCCTGTCAAATAACCATTTGACATCAATCAATTTTTTGTTGTCTATCTCTCTCTCTCTGCTTTCATGTCTTGTAATTTATATTGTTTAATCTATATTTGGTTACTTGTGCTTCATTTAAATCAGTATCGTCTATGTCTGCTTTGAAAAACTTGACTTTATTGATATCTCTGCACCTTGTAATCGCTGTGTAAATCCACCCACGGCTGACTAAATGTGATTTATCCCATTTGTGTATAGTAATGCTCTTATCTACAGAAGCCCCTTGAGACGAATGACATGTAGCACAATACGCATGTATAAAGTGCTTGTCTAAAGTCGTGGTGTTTGTCATGAATATACTTTTTCTTTTGATATCTTGGATTTCTACCTTCCAATCACCACTGCGAATAATTTCATAAGTAATCTTTACATTAGACACCTGCCCCATTTCTTTTTAATAAGCTCTGCATATCACATGCTCTCCGATTTCATATTTATCTGTCTTTCCTAAATTACTTCTTACCGTCTTGCTTACCCATTTGCACCTCGCATTAGTATAGCCTATGTTATGCTCTCCTTCCATGATGTCGCTTGTAGTTTCAAAATGTTTCTTTACGATTTCTTTAACGGGCAGTTTATTTTTCCAAATATCATTATATACATCATTCAAATTAATTTTATCTTCTTCTGTCTGAAGTCTCTTAGATATCTTAAGATAAATCTTATATTTAAATATTTGATTAAGACAGTTGTTTAAATATGTCTCGTGGTCTTGTAGTTAAATCAGCTATAGGTTTCAACTGCTTCCCGTCAGCAGTTCCTATAATTATCTTCTCTGGGTGCGTATCCTTAAGCTCCCTAACTCTGTTCAAAATATAGTTACCCGGCATACCTAGCTCATCAAACACAATACAATTATAATCAGAATGGTCAAATGTCGGTAGTCTTTCTCCAGCTTCTATTGGGATACTAAAAATTTGTTTAATGTTATGGCGTCGGCTTCGGTTTCTTGCTTCTGCTTGTTATTAGGACATACGAATAACACATTATAACCTAAATTTTTCATATATTCACCTGTATAACTCTTGCCGCTTCCAGCCAGTCTTGCTTTTATCGAAACCGGATGACACGCCACAATTTGCTCACAAATGCTTTTGGCGTCGTATTCGTCTTTAGGACGAATTTTTACATTGTTGTAAGTCGGAATTTCTGATAACTCATTAGCCTTAATTTTGTATACATCGCTTGGTGGCGATACTTGTTTATTATCTTCAGCCCTCCATCCTCCCCTTCTGGTTGAAAACTTACTTAATGTTTTAGCCTTGTCAAGATTTTTCCTATCAATAATGAAGGCATCGGTTATAACACTATGCGCATTGATATTGTTGTCTTTCAATGTTTTATAACTTTTTGCATTTTAAAATTACGTCGTTGCATGAGTAGTTCCTTAATATACTTAAAGCCATTTGTTAAATCTTTTTTATGTGTCATTGTCATTGTGTAATATTTGACTTCTGTTTCCTTCTCGACTTGTTTGATGTCGTAGTATTTACCATCTATAATGTATACTTTCCGGTATCAAACTGACAACACAAATTATTATATGTATTTCGGTATACATATTTACCATTTTTGCTATCATCATCAGGCTCAAATTCTAAAACCCTTCCCTCGCCTCTTTTCCTTTCTATTTCTTTAATATATTCTTCTGTCATCTTTGTCAAAACATCTTCGTTATAAAATCCACTAATCTTATTCATTCTTCCGCCATACACATTTTGATGATACAGTGCTTCAGCTCGTGTATCAAATACTAAACTCTTCTGAGACTTGTTAGTTGCCTTTTCTAACAATCCGATATTTACATTTGAAATCAACTTCTTAACCTTGATGTCTACACCTAAATTATTTGATATGTTAGTCTTCCATAGGTTCTCAACTATACTTTTATAATCTACTTCATAAATCGAAGAAGGCTTTTTAAAATATAAAATTTCGACTTTGTCAATACACTCTCCTAAAAACATGCCATATATTTAGTTATATTGTTTATTAAAACAATAATGATGTTTGTTTGCCAGTAACTTTAACTAAGAATAAACATAATTCTCCCATGTTGTTAAAATCGTGTTTACCATAATCATAAGGCATCCAAATGTCAAATTGTTAAACACTGGAATTCTTACGATGTTAGTTAAATTATGTGTGTATGCCTTGTTCTGGTCAATCTCTATATGTAATTCATTGCTACAATAAAAGTAATGAAATTTTCCAGCGGGGGCTACTGTCCTGCATCTGTTTAAAATGTCTACACCAATGTCATTATAATAAGTGGATTAAATAATGATTTATTGAGTTCAAACATCGCTTTTGACATTGTATTATAAGTGTCTTCAGTTTCTACTGTTATACTTGCATTGAAGGCATCAATCAAATTTTGTGTTTTTATCCTGTATGTAATTATTCTTTTCTTAATCTCGAATTGAAACATCAGCTCCGAAATACACGCACTAGATGTAATTTTCGGGGCATATCCCGCCTGCTTTGCTTGATAGTACAATTTCGCCAAACCATTGCGTGTATATATCATTGTGTATTCGTCCTGTTCGGTGTGTTTTAACATGTCATCCAGCTTTTCAATCATGATGCATTTAATGGGTTCGTCCCTATGGTTTAAATACAAGTCGGTAGAAGCATTAACATTGATATCATGCTCTCTCTTAATTCCTAAATTTGCCTTTAATTGTTTCAAGTCCGTATTTAATGTATATATATGGTCATTCTTTATCATTTCAAAGAATGTTTTAATATTGTGGTTTCTTTTTGGTGGGTCAAATGTAAAAATCAAATTTCCCACAATATCGAAAATTCTGGCGGAGATGGCATACTCTTTAAATACCTTGTTCATGTCTTCTATTGAAGCACCATGGTTTTTGAATTCCTCGTCTGTTTTGTCTATGAGTTTCAAAATACTCTTTCTGGTCATCTTCTTCATATTCTTCTCTTGTCCGTAAAAATCTTTCAACATTCGTTTTCAACA
Source organism: Effrenium voratum (assembly GCA_963377175.1). Classification (NCBI taxonomy): domain Eukaryota; class Dinophyceae; order Suessiales; family Symbiodiniaceae; genus Effrenium; species Effrenium voratum. Next base: position 65,386 of record CAUJNA010000093.1, read on the forward strand.
TAATGCTTGACCTTAGTGGCTTCCTCAAAAGTGCAATATTCTGGGTCGAGTTCTGTTTCTATATGTTTTAAGTTCTTCTTTTTAGGGTCAAAATCTTTAATATCTCCTTCTACCGTGTCGGCCTCATAAATGACTACTGCATCTATATATTGCTTCTGTCTCTTGTAATGCTCGGCGATGTCGTCATCTTGCGCCAGTGTTTTAATACCCTTCTTAAAAAGGTTCTTGTCACGCAGTCTAAAAATTCTCTTCTTGACTAACTCCTCTATCCATCTTCCAGTCTTCACTCCCGCATACGTATCATCGAAATGCATGGGACAATATGTCCTGCCTTCAATGTCTTTAAACGATGCTTTCACTTTATGTGCTCCATATCCACTCATAGTATAAGACCGAAAACTGATTGTGTAATCTCTGGGTTTTGTTTTGTGCCCTCTTGTTATGTTCTCCTGTTTGCTCTTTTTCATTCTTTTGTTTAATGGTTTTCTTTCTTCATAGTTGTTCATAATCTGGTCGATTTTTTGATTTGCCTTGCTCTTTTCGTCCTCTGATTTTGCCTTTTTGAAATCATTAACTATCTTCTCTGCTGTTGTGTATTGTGATATTTTCCTGTCGGTGTATAATCCTATGATGTCTCTAACCTTTGCCTTTTGTTGTGTTGATAAATTCCCCTTGTTCCTTTCGAGTTTGCTTTCTAAAGAGTGAATATTTCTTTTTACAGCTTTTGATGTCAGAATAGTACTTATATTATATATTCTATAGTGTCAATATTTCTTTAAATGCGTTTTCTTGAAATGTTATTCAGTGTATCCATAATTATTTGTAGTATATACTTTTATTTTATGTAAAACTTATTTAAAGAAATACTGCGGACATAATATATTAACAGAATGCCCAGACTATCAAAATATCCTGATGTTACTAAGGGCTTGAACCCAGATGACTACACAATGGAAGAGATACAAAAACAGATGGCAATATACAACCGCTTGTATTATCTTAAGAACCTACAAAAAGAAGGATGGATGGAAAGTAAAATTGAACAAAGCAAAAAGGCATATCGTCAGAAAGCCATAAAGGAATACATAGAAAAACAAAACATAGATATTGATGAGATTAAAAACCAAAGGAACTACTTGACAAGCTCACAAAATGAACTAGTTAATAATATTGTTTTGTTTAATATTTAATATTAAATAGTTTTTGGTTTCCTGACTTTCTTAGTATACCTTCTTTCATATGTCATCATTAGACTTTATTGTTTCTTCTTGCCCTGCTACTTTTGGTGACTGTGCTTTCTGGGCTTCTGCTCCTGCTTCTCACTTCTATTTGTTCCCTCGTCCATTCACTACCTCTGGCTATTTCTTCGGGTGAGTTGCTCCTGCTTCTTGTTTCAATTTGTCTCCTAGTCCATTGATTACCTCGTGCTCTTTCTTCTAGTGAGTGGCTTCTACTTCTTGCTTCAACCTGTCGTCTTGACCAGAAAGAAGCCCTCGGTTGTTCTTCTTCTTGTTCTCGCGATTGTTCTGATGGAGTGGATGACTTCTTACCTCGTTGGAATAGTTCAAACACACTCTCATCTTCTCCACCTAAGAATAAGTTTCTTAATGACTTTATCGGTTGATGCTGACGATGATGATGTTAAATGAAGACTTTGTAAATCTTCCTGCTTTTCGTCTGGCTGGCGTAAATCAATATCTTTTACATCTTCTGGTTCATCTTCTGACTCTCTATTTTCCTCACTCTTGTCTGTAATTACAGCACTGAATTTTTCATCATCTAACTCCTTTGCTACATATCGCGTTGTTTGTGTGTCTGCCTCATTGTTTTCATACAGCTGTGATCATCAAACATTTCTGGCGTCAATTCGTGTAATAAAACTTGTTTATCAGTTTGAACCCTAGCATTCAACCGTAGTCTCCTGTCGTATTTTGAAAGGTCAAAATCGTCAAAGTCTATATCGTTAATTGATGTGTCAAATGCCCGTCTTTCGGGGATGATTTCAATTTTCAATCTGTGCGTCATCGCTTCTTTCAGCATTTCATCAAAAGTTTTCCTTCTTCTTAGTCCATAATATTTATCTGTCATATTTAAATATTGTAGATTTTTTATTGTTGAGTTGATGAACTTGGTTTCTGTTTGAAGTATTTGCTATAAACATTGTCATTGTAATATGTTTCTAACTGAACACGAATTCCTTTTCTTTCTGTTATGCTTGCATTGATATATTCATCTAATAATTCTTTGAACTCATGGTATTTATCAGCATTTATTACATTGAATTGATGTAGTTTTGAAATTATACTATCCATCATAGTTCCCGGATTTTTTGATAATTACACCGGCCACATCCATTTTATACTAGTTAAATATTTTTTGAAATGTTGTTCGTCATCAACTTCTTCGTTTTCGACATTTTGTAATTCCAACTCGTTCGCTTTTTCTTGCATTTCCATTATTTCGGTGCTAGAAATTGTTGTTTGTTTATCATCATCATCATTTGTTTATCATCATCATCATTGTCTTTACCCTTTTTCGCTGTTGCTGTTTCCTCTATGGGTTCTAAAGGTGGTAGTTCGTCATCATCATCTTTTGTCATTAAATGAACTTCTACCCCAGCAGGTATTGAACTTGACGATGCTTTGTTTAAATCTTCGTGTACGCTTGGACTGAGTTTTCCTCTTTTTCTTTGACTCGTCTCTCTTGTTCTTCAAATGATGCTTGTATATCATTTTCATACTCTTCATATTCTGTCAGTGCACTGTCTGGTGTGGAGAAAGTGGACCTTGAAGAAGACCGGCTGGTTATTCTAGACGACGATGCTGTTGTCTCTGCTTTTCTTAATTCCTCCTTTCTTTTTATCGTTTCCTGATTTAGCAATCCTAAGCTGTCCTTGTTGTCCCACTGACTGCCATACTGGTTTAATCTGTATCTCGTCGCCTTTCTATCTAGTACATCTTCAATTGACGGGCGGTTTTCATCTTCTACTAATGTTTCTTTTAACAATTCATCATAAGAAGGTCTTAAGTGCAACTGTGATTTTAATGAACCTATGGCAAGTGGTTTGGTTGTATTCAGTCTATTTATTGATTTAATCATATTATATTAATTATTTAGAAAATACATTAATCTGAAATATTCTTAATCATTTCTTCTAAATGTTTCTTTCTTGCTGTGAGAGTTGTTCCGTTGTCTGTATTCCATCAGGTGAGCGTGTGTTGTCCAACTCTCGTCTTATCTTGTCTAACTCCTTTCTATAACTTTCGGTTCTGTTGCTTTCAGCTAAATCATTTCTATACTGTATTTATGCTCCCTGCGTTTTTTCGCTTCCTTTGTGTCTTTTAGTTGTTTGAAATAATTCGTTCTAGAAGCAACGCTCCACAAATCACTTGAGTTGTAGGAACGTTCTACTTGTGGAGCCCTTTTAAATTCAACATATCTATGACTTCTCATAAGCATAATTGTTATATATTATAACTAGGTTATAATTTAAGACATCGTTAAAGTTAATTTATTTATTTTATCTGATTTATCTTGCTTTTTCTTTTGTTTAAGTTCTTCATAATGTAGGGTCATTAGTTCTGTCGCAGTAGGTGTCTTAATGGTGTCTTTAATCACTTCTTGTTTAATCTCATTGTTAATTTGTTCTTTTACCTCTGGTTTTATCTTTCTTATATGTTGTTGTGGTCTAACTGGTAATAACTCAGTAGGCGCCTCTTTACAATTTTTAGGATGCGAGTGTCTCAAACTTTTCAATGTCATCTTTTAGAGCATTGTTCGCATTCTACTAGTTCAACTTCCTTTTTAGTTCTTGGTAATGCTTTCGCTTTTGCCTTTGGCTCAGGTTTGTCTTCGCGTTCTTCTGGTTTAACTTCTTCTTTTTTAGGTTCACGTTCTTCATTAACTGTATCAGTTTGTTTAACAACTTCATTATTAATAGGTGGTTCATCTGTTTTAGTTTCATTATTAACATCTACTACGTCAGCACTTGACATAATATACATATATACTTTTCGATACTGAAAATCTTTATATTATTTCAATTTGAAAGTGTTATGGTACATTTTTTGATATGCATTTTTTCTATCTCGGTTGTGTTCATACCACTCCTTACTTCGTTGCCTTGCTTTTTGACTGGGTTCTTCATGGTTTGTTTCACGATATGTTGTAATTTTATCTTTGCTTTTACTTGACCATTCTTTTTGATACTCTTTGATTTTGCCCTTGTTAGTCTCATAATGTTTTTCTTCTTGTCTTTGTTTCCATTCATTCCCTGTTCGTCCTGCTATTCTGTTATTTAACTTTGCCTTATATTATCGTATTAATTCCCCTTCTCGCTTTCGTAATTCTTCTAAATTGTTACATTCATAATTTTCTAACAATTCAATATACAAATTATCTCGTCCTAATTTTCTCATTGTTTCATATAATTTGTAGTTCTTACATTTTAATATTGTTTCTATGCTCGCCCATTCTTTTACTTAAAGGCTGTGTCGTGCTTCCTATATAAATCATATCGTGAATGCTGTTTCTAATGCAATAAATTTTACTGTTGTTTTAATCTTTCTTATTTTTAGACGTTATTTGTTCTATATAATTCTGTTCCATTCTGTTTATATCTGTCAAATAATAGTATTTCTTTTTATAGAATATATTTAAATAGTATCACTTTTCATTATTAATACAGAAAATGGCAAATTCACACCATTTAAATTAATTTCATTACCTGCTGAATTACTCAACCAAGAGTCTAACTGTTTAAGACTTCTATTTGATATATCCAAGTAATCGAGAGGGTTTAATTCTGAGTCGAATATCAAACCAGAATGTGGTGCTGTCACAGGAACCTTTTTAACTACTGTTGTATCTCCGGTACACCAATTTACTTGATTATAATTAGACAATTGAGAAGAATAAATATAAATATTTCTAATGGGTTGAAGATTAACGAAACCAGAAACATAAGGATTATCATATTGATAAACTGCCATTTTGTAATTTTCTAAAACTTCATTAACAGATTGCAAGTTATTAGCATTAAAACTTCCATTCCATATATAATCAGCATATACTATTTTCATTTGTTCATCAGTGAATACTGCGAATTTTCTATCGGCATAGTTTGAAGAAATCGTTATTTTATTAGTTTTTACACTGTAAGTAACTTCATAAGTATTTGAGTATTTAGTATTATCAACAACACCATTATCTTTTGCTTTTAAATCTGTGGCTAGTTCTGTGCCTGTATATACTCCTTCGTCCAACTGTAATGCTAAATAACGGACATTTGTGTTATCTTCATCTGGAACTAATGGGGAAGAATAAAAGTGTAATATATTATTTAACCCTGATTGTATTGAATACCAAGAGTTAGGCAATGTTACTTCGTGAATGTAGCAATGAACACCGTTATCTGCGTGTAATGTTTCTGGCAGTTCAACTCTAAAATTAGATGATGTGCCACTAATCCTATGAGCGCTGTCAATATAGACCTTCTTTTATGTAAGCATTATTTAATAATGTAGAAATAAATATATAACTTTATGTATATGATTAATAATAAAAAGTTAATGTATGAAATGAAGCACGTGGAAATTAAAAATTATCAACCATACAAGAAAACAACAACAACTGATGTTATGAAACAGACTGACAACATATTAAATAGTTCTTATCCTAATCCTAATTGAACTGATGCACAAGGATTAAGTAAAGCATATGGTAGTGGTAAAGGTTTTTATGTTGTCGGCAATAAAATGCATGTAAGCGGAACATTTGGAAAAGGAACGTTTTCTGGTGCTGTTAATGACATTCTGGCGGATGTAGGATTGCCATTTAAAATGACAAAATATTCGCAACGATATAAAGACACATCAAAAGCACTGGATGAAAACAATGAAGTTAAACACCTTATAGCACATAGTCTCGGTTCAAGTGTAGGGGCGCAAATAACAAAAGATTATCCTGAAAGAGAATTAACTTTAACCACTTATGGAGCACCGTTTATATCACGAAGGTCTAGAATTACCGATGATTACATTATTTTTAGAAGTATGTTAGACCCTGTTAGAGTTGCTGACCGTGGTGCTATAACTGTTTATATTGGTTCATTAAATCCATTTACTAAGCACGATTATATATCTGGATACGGAGACCAAGGCAAAGATGTAACAAGAAGTATTGAACCGGCAAATGAGATATTATAATTAAATACATAATTAAATATATAACTAAATATATAATCAAGTATATAATTAAATAATTAAATATAGTATTTTATATGCTTAATCAGTTGAATGAAAACTTGGCAGAAAGTGAAGCAAAATATAATCCATTAACAGTTGAAGAAAGATTAATGGATTATATAGAGATAATAAGCGAACATATGTAAAATGCCCATGCGGACGTTATATATTTAGAGGTTTTGAATATTCCAATTGTGTATTTTTATCTTGTTTAAAGCAAAAGTCGCAAATAGTAAGTTTTTGTTATTAAATGACAACAACAGCTGTAATCACACTCAATCAGACATTGATGAAATAGTAAAAATGAAAAAACATAAATTTATTATCATGATATTATTAATAATACAACATAAGAAATATGACAATGAAACAACGGATGATATGGTTAAGAATGAGAATAAAAAGTATAAGAAAAGTTCGTATGATGAAATTAGAGAATTAGTCTTGGAGAAAGAGAAAGGCAATAACCCAGTTGAAGATAAGATTAAGAAAAATAAAATGAAACTATGTAAAAATAATAATTCTAATCAAACGGATTATACGAAATTATTTTATTTAGTTTAAACTATTTCTAAATTAGATTATATATAGTAATGGCAACTTTTAGTGCTGAAGATATTCTAATTGACAACCTCTCATTTAAATTAAATAAAGGGGCAAGTTATATAAATGAGAGGCGTTCTGTCTCGTTCCCCCCGTCTGGTTCAAATGTTTATACTCCTTCATTAGGTATTCGTGTATTGGAAACCGCTTTGAATGCTGAAGATAATAGTTGGTTAGACCCTCAATCAGTGATGGTTTTTCTCAATGTTCAAAACAAGGATGCTACAAACAATCCGCGGGTAAGACCACTGTCTCCTTCTTATTCCTTCTTTAGAAGAGCGCTGTTAATTGCTGGTAATCAACTTGTTGAAGACATTGACTACTATAACAGAAATCATCAAATGATGAGTTGTTTAATGTCCAAGGGTGCTCGTGATAATGAAGATGCCCAGAGTTTTGGTTATAGATTTGATGACGATTTAACACAAAGAAGAGCGAGCGCTTCAACTGGTGTTATTGGAACTGCTTATGACAACTCTTCTATTCCAGGGTTTCAAACAAAAATGGTTGTTGGTTTTCCTATGCTTGGTTTATTCAATCAGTTTAAGTATATTCCTTTAAAAGCGTGTCCTCTTGTTTTGGAACTTGAACTGGTTTCAATTTTTACTGATTGTATTGTTGCACCCGGTGTTAGTGGTGATTTCCCCGCCAGTGAAGCGGCGCCTAATGATTCCAAAAACACGAGCGGTCAATTCGAATTAAACAATTGCTTCCTTCAATGTGATGTAGTAAACCTTGACAATGATTTACAGAAAAAAATATGTTGCTCATCTACTTGATGGAAAAGAATTACCTATTACTTATATTACTTATATATGTCAGTCTAATTCACTTGTTGGCCAAGCAACAATAAACACTACAGTTGTTCGTTCTGTGTCTAAACTCACTGCCGCATTCATCACCTTCAACAAAGAAGACCTCACAGGTTCAAGCGCTGATGTTCATACAGAACTCAATAGGTTTTATCATCCTATGAGCCGTATTACTTTTGCTAATTCGGGAATTTATGATAACGACCTTGCTTTAGAATTTCAATTACAACTCGGTTCAAAGCTATTTCCTGAATACCCCTGTAAGAGCATAACACAAGCGTTCTATTATTTACGAAAAGCATTGAATCTACCTTTACTTCATCAACATCATTTATCTATTGAATTTAGTCAGTATAAATCAAATAATTTCATCTTTGCCATGAATATGGAAAAAGTGCAAGATAGTAGTTATACTGGGATAAATACCAAGTCAGGACAGCAACTGTTAATTCGGGTTAAACCATCAGGTTCTATGCTTACTGCTTTGATGCCGGACACGGTTTACATAACATTAGTATCAGAACAAATATTAAGTATTCGCGATGCTGGTGTGCAAATACTTGATTAAGAATAAGTAAAAATGATAATGTTAAAAATAAATAAATATTATCATTTTCTACTATTAATATATAATGCCTTCAATAAATTTAACAAACTTTGAAAATGTTGTAGCGCACACAATTAGCAAAATCAATTCTACAAGCGGGGTGACAAACATTAGAAACATATACGCTAATCAAACAGATATAGTTGATTTACTCAACAATAAAGCAGACCAAGTAGATACTTACACAAGAAAAGCACAGATTGACGCTATTTTTATGATATAACTCAATCATACAATAAGACAGAAGTTATTGTATTATCAAATAAGATTAGTTCAAACGATTATTTCATTCAAAACAATCCAAAGACCATAGCAAGTAATTTAGTTAATGGTTCATCAAATATCTTTTTAATAGGTAATCTAACAATAACTTCAAATACAAATTTTTAATTATTTCATCAAATACACATTTAATAAATAATTTAAATGTTTCATCAGCAACACATTTTAATAATATTAGTTCTAATACTAATTTAATTAATACAAAGGTTAATAATATGTCATCAAATACAAATTTAAGAAATAATCTAAATTTTACTGTAACAACTAATTTTAATAATATTAGTTCTACTTCTACTTTAACAACAGGATTAAATAGCACAATAAATTCACATATTAGTGCAATATCAGATTTACAGAACGGAGGTTCATTTGATAGCAATTTATATTATAATAAAACATCAACTAATAATTTATTATCAGAAAAATTAGATACATCAATATTAAATAATACATTAATACATAGTATAACAACTACTGCAACTTTCAAAACAGCAGAATTTTGAAATTATAATAATTTGTTTGAAATGTATAATTATTTTGATAGTTATAATTATGGAAATTAAAGTGGAACAACTATGTTTTTGAACCAAAGAGGTTTTGGAGATGTAGAAATTAATAACTCTTCAACTTTTCAATATGATAAAATAATAATAAATCATAATACTACAATATTAAGTAATTTAAAAGTATCAGGTGTATTTTCTTGTTCGTCTATTTTAGATGTAGCAGGTTCAGATGCGCGTTTTGTTTTACAATCAGATGGATTAAGTGGACTAATAACAGGAAATACAAATACAATTAATTCAATAATTACTATCAATAATTCACAGGATACATCATTAGGACAAAAATTAGATAAGATAGATACTAATGCTGATTCGGTAGCAGGTGCTATTAATTTTAGTGATAATACAACTTTACACAGTAATTTAAATATGTTGACTACTGGAAGTATAATATGTAATAAGTTTAGCACTACATCGTCGCCTAATGTTGGGTTGCACATGACATTTGAAATGTTCAATCGTGAATTTAATATTAACAGAGATTGCAGAATGTGGATGAGTAGTTCAGGAGGTCAGTTGGAAACACAGATAGGAGATGCTAATGTTGGAAGAGTGTGGGTAAAGGATAGGTTTGGTTTAGGTGCTGTTGGTGTAATGCTGGCCAAGCGAGATTTACTGATGCAGTGCAGTTTGTAGGAACTGACAGAGCAATAAGTCTTAACAATGGTTCATATGTGAATTTTAAGAATACTGGTTCAATACGAAGATATACACCAGATGCCATAGAAGGTTTATATATGTCTCAGAATGATTTCGTTGCCATTAGTGTTGGCGGTGTTAGTAATGCTTCTAATCAATACATGATGTGTGATGGATTAGTTAATAAAACTATTTTTAATAAACCTGTTGATGTGTTAGGTAATATTTATACAAATGCTGCTGTTAATTGTGATAATGTTAATATTGATACCAATGGTAAATTGACAATTGATACAAATTGTGAATTATACAGGTATGTTAGTGCTTTTTCATCTTTTGATATGAGAAATACTGATGCTAATTCTTCAAATTAGATTTATTTGTGGAGACTATAAATTACAAAGTTTACCATTATGCAACGCTTCATTTATTTAAATTAATAATATTCATATGATTTATTAATATTTTTCATTTGTATCACCATCTAAAACTATATCTTTAGGTGCAGTTGTTGAAGCAGTGCTACTTGTTTCAAAATCATTCATTAATTCTTCATCGCAAAATTGATTTTGAATTCTTATTAACTCATTGTCTGTTGGTCGTCGCTTCAAAACTTTCTAAAGTTTGAGTATCCAAGAATTGCAATGAAATTCATATTCTCCTCTGTGGTAAAACCACTGCATCTGCAAAGTTTCAATACCATATTAATATATTCTATTAAAATAGAATATCTTTATTCATCATTTGTAATTTGTTCTGGTGTCTCTTCTGGTTGTTGTATTGAGTTCATCATTAGCTTTACTTCTTCCTTATGGTCTTCTCTATATTTCTTACATTGTATTGGGGTTTTTCTTTCCCTCCTTGATTATGATATTTGTCTTTCTTTGCTTCATTCATTTCATCCTTTTTCAACCAGTATCTTTCTCTTGCCTTTTCTTTCATTGTTTCACTAAACTTTTCATATTTTTGTTTGTCAAATTCTTTATATTTCTCTGGGTTGTTCTTTCTATCTTCTCTTTTCCATTCATTATATTTTTCTGATTTTTCTAATCTTTCTTCATCTGTTAGGTATGGATTTAATTGGTTCAATGTTGCTGTTAGTTGCTCTTTATATTGCCTTTCTTTTCTCAATGCTTCCAAACGATTTTCACACGGTCCAGTATCAATTAATAGCATTTCAAAATTAGTGAAACCTCCATTATCACGAATAAATAAATATTCATACTGATGATATTTTTTGTTGAGTGGATTTTACTATTGTTTTTCTGAGTGGATTTTCTTTTCATAAAGTCTAGGGTATGTTCGACATAGCAATCTTTGATAATTAAATCTTTACAAACAATTTTAAAGAAATGAGTATTAGAATAGTCCATTACCTTTTTAGGCATTGTATCAGATTATATAGGATTTATTCTTTAAAAATTATTTATCAGACAATTTCAATTAATGCGAAAAGTTTTTCATAAAGATACGGTTAGGGTGATTTTGGAGAAGGTTAATATACAAAAAACTGTGGGGTTCATCAGTGGCGGTCTCATACATTTTGTAAATTAGTTTCTTGCTTTCGTGTAAATTATCGCTTCTAACAATTGCTGATAATTCATCTTGTAATATTTCTATCCCTTTGAAGTTTCTAGCTTTATAATAAAGCAAATGACTTATATTTACCCTAATAATTGGTGGAACAGTTGATGATTTTTGAAGACTGACAAGCGTTGATAATCAACTGTCTCAATGATGTTCCGAGCTCCCTTGTCTAAGTACCCGAAGCACAGGGCAAGGCTGAGGACACGCCACATCCCCTAAAATCCTACAAGGGACACCACGCCTAAACAAATATATGATGAAACTGATGAAACGAAGGAGGAGAGTGATGTTGTGCTGTTCTATTTGTTGTCCGAGAAATGGACAAATCGTTTTTAGACAGTTCGATTTTTGTTGATGACAAATATTTTTTGCAATATATTTTGCAAAATTTATTTTTTGAAATGGATGAGGTGAGGAGATTGGGGAAATGACATTTTGAAGGGTAGTTGGTGAAATGAATGAGGCGAGGAGGAAGGAGAAAGGATGGCGAAAAGCAACTGAAAATGATGAGAAAAACGGATGAGATGGACAGAAAGGAATGTAGAAAAATGATGATAACGAATAAGGGTAGAAGATGGAAGATGAAAAAAGTTGTAGGGTGGGGTGTATGGATGAAAGCAATTAACTGCTAGGCGTGGCCCTCGACTACTGAAACATGGGCCAGAGATGTGGCAACCTTTGCAAAGGGTAAAATGTGAGAAAATGCGGAAGAAGTGCTGCGGGTAGTTGAGCTTGTAACGCTGCGCGGATAGCATTGTTCAAAGACACAGACACGGACCCACAGACACACAGACACACAGACAGACAGACAGACAGACAGACAGACACACAGACACACAGACACACAGGCACGCCCGCGCGCACGCGCGCCCGCCCGCACGCACGCACGCACGCACCCACACACACACACCACATACACACACATACATGCACACACACACACACATACACACACATACACACATACGCACATACACACACATACAGACACACGGGCGCACAGACACAGACACACAGACACACAGACACACAGAGACATAGACACACACAGACACACTGACACACTGACACACTGACACACTGACACACTGACACACTGACACACTGGTGACACACTGACACACTGACACACAGACACACTGACACACTGACACACTGGGACACAGCAAAGCTGGTCTGTAGACATTTTCTTCAAGGGTCATCAAGCAGCCAATCTTCGGGAAGTTGTGGGCCAATTTGACGATCGAATTAATTATGAGTTTCGTCCCGCTGGACTGTGGGAGGGACTCATCAGAAATTTCCCAGACTCTTGAAACATGCAACGACTTACCGAAAGCAGCATATGCAAAATGCTTGGAAGCCAGAAGGGACACACAAACAGACACAGCGAGCGCGCGATGGGATTCAGCTATGCAATTGCGGACCGCGTCGTGCAACCGCTCTAAGGAGGAACTGACGTTTTGTCTACTTACCGTAGCAAGCCCAAGCCAACTCTTTAGCCGATTGGAAGGACAGAGTGCGTGCAAAAGAGGGCCCTGAGCCCAACAGAATTCCATGGAGGCCAATCGTGCGCATGAAAAAGCAGGCCCCCAAAAAAAACAGAAAAAGGAGAACGAGAAAGCGGTGTGGCTTTCCTTTGCTTTGCCACTAGAGCAACCCCGAATAGTGCTACCCCCCCGCCCAAAACACATGCGTCTGCTGCCTTATTTGAGGTCGCAACAGCCTTCCTAATTGAACTTTGAGCTAAGTGCACCCAGCCTCAGTGAATAAACAACATAGCCTTCAGCCTGATTTGTTTGAAATCTCGCATGGCACGCTGGCCTCACAGTCGCAAGCTAGGGTCACTCCCAAGCGACGGCAGCTGGTCTTGGAGTTGGCATCACATACTCCACGTATCTGGGCCCACTCACTGCACAATTGTGGCCCAAGATAAATGGGCTTGCGATGCTGGGCGGTTGCACTGATAACATGCATTGGGTACGGTGCTGGGCGGGCGCATTTGGTACTGGAGAGGGGTGCTGTCAGGCGGGAGGGCTTGTTCAACTCACGAAGCTGTCAAACGACGCCTGGTTAACGAGATCTTCCAACATAGGAATTTTGAAGCCTTTGAAGAAGTGCGCCGGGGGAAGAGCTTTCTGAAGGTCAGGACGATGCTCTCCTGGGTGAATGGCAAGGATGGCAGCAGCGGGAGCGCCACGCACAGCGGTCCCTGGCCTGGCACATCAGGAGAGAAAGCAACCCAGCGCAGAGCCCACGTGTTCGCAACCAGCAATGTGAGTCAATATAAGAGCTCTTGCCGTCCTGCTCAGACACATGCACCGTGCGCACCTTTGAGCATCGCTCCACTTCTCTGGTAGCAGCAGGGTTTTTCTCACAAAGGAGGGTGTGTTCAGATGGAGAAGCTTTCGCTTTCATGGAGACCCATGCCAGCACCAGCAGGCAAATGGGAATCGCTGCAGGAACGATCAATTTGTCAATGACCGCCAAGTTGCCTTTATTTTAGAAGGAAAAGGCAGAAAGGGCAGGCCGCTGATCTCTCGGCGTTGCCATCATCTGCCGATTGGACAGATGATGCCTGGCCTGCAATTTGTTGCGGAGTTGGAACAAGAGAAGCTGGCGCTCAAGTCTGTACTGGTTTGTTTCTTGCCGCTGTGCAGCTTTCGCAATAGTAGTTGTAGCGCAACACGTGCCTTCCCATTGTCTCCATCACAGGAAGGATTTTTTCCCAAAAGCATCTCTGATGCTTGGGTTCTGCTTTAGGTTTTCTCGTAAGGTGCCTGGGAGCGATACAAGCTGTGACGACGGAGATAAGAAGGGATTTCCATTTCGTTGTGCTGCAGACCGGGCGTGCGATGCTGGCTGGGGGTGCAGACCGGGCGTACGAGGCTGGCTGGGGGGACGGCGGTGTGGGGCTGGCTGGGACGGCGGTGTGGGGCTGGCTGGGGGGACGGCGGTGTGGTGCAGACTGGGTGTGCGAGCGAGACTGAAACCGCCCGCGAGCGAGACTGGTTGGCTGGGAGGATGGCGGTGTGGTGTAGACTCGGCGCGCGAGGCTGGCTGGAAACCGCCCGCGAGGTGGACGCTCGTGACATTCGGAAACCGCCTGCAAGCGGGGCGCGGTGGACGCTCGTGACATGCGGAAACCGCCCGCGAGCGAGACTGGCGCGGTGGACGCTCGTGACATGCGGAAACCGCCCGCGAGCGAGACTGGCGCGGTGGACGCTCGTGACACGCGGAAACCGCCCGCGAGCGAGACTGGAGCGGTGGACGCTCGTGACATGCGGAAACGCCCGCGAGCGAGACTGGCGCGGTGGACGCTCGTGACATGCGGAAACCGCCCACGAGCGAGACTGGCTCGTGACATGCGGAAACCGCCCGCGAGCGAGACTGGCGCGGTGGACGCTCGTGACATGCGGAAACCGCCCGCGAGCGAGACTGGCGCGGTGGACGCTCGTGACATGCGGAAACCGCCCGCAAGCGAGACTGGCGCGGTGGACGCTCGTGACATGCGGAAACCGCCCGCGAGCGAGACTGGCGCGGTGGACGCTCGTGACATGCGGAAACCGCCCGCGAGCGAGACTGGCGCGGTGGACGCTCGTGACATGCGGAAACCGCCCGCGAGCGAGACTGGCGCGGTGGACGCTCGTGACATGCGGAAACCGCCCGCGAGCGAGACTGGCGCGGTGGACGCTCGTGACATGCGGAAACCGCCCGCGAGCGAGACTGGCGCGGTGGACGCTCGTGACATGCGGAAACCGCCCGCGAGCGAGACTGGCGCGGTGGACGCTCGTGACATGCGGAAACCGCCCGCGAGCGAGACTGGCGCGGTGGACGCTCGTGACATGCATGCGGAAACCGCCCGCGAGCGAGACTGGCGCGGTGGACGCTCGTGACATGCGGAAACCGCCCGCGAGCGAGACTGGCGCGGTGGACGCTCGTGACATGCGGAAACCGCCAGCGAGCGAGACTGGCGCGGTGGACGCTCGTGACATGCCGGCGAGCGAGACTGGCGCGGTGAACGCTCGTGACATGCCGGCGAGCAAGACTGGCGCGGTGGACGCTCATGACATGCGGCAACCGCCACGTGCGCGGCTCCATGTGAACAGCCCGGCGCTCCAGGTACGCCATAATTGTCCTTTTTGCCGCACACCTGACCCGAACAAACGGTGCCAATGTGTCTCTAGGATGAACCCTCTCTTCAGAAGCTGTAGCCTCTTGGGGTTCGCCCTACTTATTTGGAAGCAGCCTGGAAGCACGTTGACATGAATATGCTGAGCACACTCGGCCCAAACAAAAGGGCGCATGAACATCCAAACAGCTGACCCCGGTCTACGCAGATCGTGGTAACACTGTGTCTCAGACTTGTTTCAGACAGGCGTCAGACCCACCGAGTGACCGAGGCTTGTCCACACCGAGCCCCCCGCAAAAGCGCAGCACCGGCCCCGTCTCCACACACCTGCGGCGAATCCACCCAACTTGCCATCCACACGCATCCAATTGACAACGTGCGCGGCCCTTTCCACAAAGTCACCAGTTGCAATTGGTTGCGAATGGGAAAATAGGTGGAGAAACTAACGAATCCAAGCAAGCTTACGAAGCAAGTTTGTGAAGGCCACGTGCACGGCTCCATGTGAACAGCCCGGCGTTCCAGGTGCGCCAAAATTGTCATTTTTGCCGCACACCTGACCCGAACAAATGGTGCCAATGTGTTTCTAGGATGAACCCTCTCTTCAGAAGCTGTAGCCTCTTGGGGTTCGCTCACTTATTTGGAAGCAGCCTGGAAGCACGTTGACATGAATATGCTGAGCACACTCGGCCCAAAAAGGGCGCATGAACATCCGAACAGCTGACCCCGGTCTACTCAGATCGTGTTGTAACACTGTGTCTCAGACTTGTGTCAGACGGTTGTAGAGCGAGCTTATGCCTTGCTTCCAATTTGGGAGTGGTAGTTTGTGCGGATCCATTTTCGGATTTCTGCGATTGGTTCTTCATGATGAACCAGATGACTTCGTGCCTTCCATGTAGTGCGGGGCCTCGTATTTCACCCTTTTTCTCTCTGCTTGGTCAGAGCACAGGCTGCTGGCTGCCAATCCGGCTTGAGTCGCGGTTGCTCCCCTTCTTCATCTGTTTTGGGGTTGATTTCCCAACTGTGAACAACTTAAGGGGAGTGAGGCTGGTTTGCTTTTGGGTTCCCGGGCTCCTCTTGTTTGAAATTGTGTTTGGGCGCCGTGAAGGGAACTCCCACAGCGCTGGTGGCAACCAAGCTTGTCGTGTAGGAAACATGTCCAGACTTTTCATGCTTGCTTGTTTCTGCGTGAGTCGTGGTTCTCTTGTCACGATGCAGCACTTTCCAAGCAGGAAGTGCTGCTTGCGGCGGGCAGGCCTTTAGTACGTAGAAATAACAAATGTCACCTTATAAGAGAGCACCCTCAAGCCCCAAACTTTAGATTGTCCTCTCCCTTTTCTCCTTCTTCCTCTCTCCCTTGTCCTTGTCTCCCTTCGTGTGTTCTGTCGCCCTCTCTCCCTCCCTCTGCTCCCCATCCTCCCCCCAAGCCTCTCTCTCCTCAATCTCCCTTCTCTCTCTGTGTTGCTCTGTCTCTTCTTGTCTCCGTGTCTCCTTCCTGTCCACGCCCCTCTACAGAAAAAGGTACCCTAATTCGAACCTCTCTACTCTCTCACTTTCTCGCTCTTTCTCTCTCTCTCTCTCTGTCTTTCTGTGTCTCTCTTTCTCAGTCTCTCTCTTTCTCTTTCTCTCTCTCTCTCTCTCTCTCTCTGTTTGTCTCTTTCTCTGTTTCTCTGATTCTGGCTCTCTCTCTCCCGCTCTCTCTCTCTCTCTCTCTCTCGTTAAAATCGGTGGTTACTTTGCTTACAAGTGCAAGCGCTGTAGTGTTCAAACAAACAGTCAACCAATGTAGTCTGCAGCTGCCAACCTTTTGACTCATGCGGAGTAGTAAGCTCAAGGCCTGCGGTAGTGAACATACATGCAACAAGAGTGCAAAGTGAAGCATGTAGTTTGACACGGCCCCTCAGTTAAAAGGTCTTTGTAGTACCTTTTCAACTGAAGTGCAAAACATGGATTGACAGTACTGATGAAAACCATTGTTGTTCATCAATTGTACTGTATTGGCAAAAGTAGTGACCTGCGCTCAGTAGTTCACGCTGTTCAGGTTCCAGCTCGACGTAGGGCGCTGGACGGAAGTAGTGAAGGCAGGCACTCGTTGTAGTAGAGCAGGAGCTCAAAAATGTAGTCCCCATTTCTGGGTGCGGTAGGCTTGGACCGATTTTTAGAAGGTGCTGCTTTAGGTCTCCATATCTTTTGTGGTGCTCGTAGTTGGATCTTTGATCTGGTTGGTGGTGTGTCCATTAGCCGTTGTGGTTGTGAGCTCTGCCTTGTTGGTGTGGTCTTTGATGTTGCTCTGCGTGTAGGTGTTATCTTTCTTCTGAATCTGGTTTCTCCAGTCCAGTTGTCACCTTCTAGTCTTCGTTGTAGTTCTTGCTTGGAAAGTTGTGTTGGGTTCTCTTGTAGTTGTTCTTGCTCTTGCCCTTGTCTGTTGATGATGGTTAGTCGCCAATCATCTAGTTCTCCTTCTGGTATTGGGCAGCCACTGTTGTGTGGTGTGAACAGTGCTTTGCGTGGTCGTTTGTGTACTCTGATGGCGTAGTCACCATCAAGTTTCCAGTAGTCAGTGTTTCCACCAAGGATCTGTCGTAGTCCTTGGTCTGTGTGTGTGAGTGGTGCGATTTGTTCTTGTTGTTGTGCTGCTCTCTCTGTAGGTTGAATCACAGCAATGGATTTTCCATTGTCTGTAGTCATTGGGTAGATGTCGAATCCTGTAGGAATGTCGATCTTCTCTGCTCGTAGGTAGAAAAGTCCTGAGTGTCTTATGAGGTGTGCTTGTTGTTGTCCATGTGTGATGGTGCAGTGTCGTGGAGTGAAGTCAAGTCCATATCCTCTATCAAGTAGTCTTGATGCGCTGAGGATTGGATACTTCACATCACAAACGTAGTAGGGTATCATGATCCTGAATTTGTCCTGCTTGTAGGGAACGTACTTGATGCCGTAGACTGGAATCTTCTTGTTGGTCACCGTGTAGAGTTGTGGAACTGATTCTCCACAGGGTCGTAGTGGAAGATCCGGTGCGTAGTCCTTTGGGCAAACATGTGTAGATGCTCCTGAGTCGATCAACAGGTGGTGGTATGACTTGAAGTTGGAGTACATGATGTAGTGGGTGATAGTGTCCTCAATCTTCTTGTTCCTTTGTTGTTGTCTTGCTGCTGCTATGTCGAAGTGTAGCTTTGTGGTGTCTTCTTGTAGGAATTGTTGAAAGCTCTTGCTGTGGTCGTTCCATGATGTTGTGTGTGTTGTTCTCTTGCCAAGTAGTGATTTGGATTTGTGCTTGTGTAGTCGTGATTTTGCTTGTCTGATGTATCCAATGGTGAGGTGTGACTCGTTGATGCCTCCAATGTAGTTCGCTGTGTCCTCATAGCTGTTGTCATTCCAATCCCAGCTGTTGTCATAGTCGTAGTCGTTCCAGTTCTCCTCCATGTAGTTCACCTCATGTTGTCCTTCTTCTCCTTCGTAGTACCAGTCCCAAGTGTCGTTCACATCCTGAGGTAGTTCATCATTGTTGTCGTGATCTGCTTGTTCTTGTTCTAGTGGATGTAGTTCTTCTCCTTCTCCTATGTGCCATACCGGCACTCTGCAGTCTTGTGCCCAGTGGCCGGGCTTGCCACATCGATGGCATGTTGTGTAGTTGTTGCTTCCTTTTCCTTTTGATTTGCTGTAGTTTCCTTGGCCTTTGTAGCCTTTGCTTGATCCATATCCTTTGGATCCTGAGTAGCCTTTTCCTTTGCTCTTGTTGTATCCTCCTTTGTTGTAGTTTCCTTTGCTGCCTTTGTCGAATCCTTTGTAGTGTCCTTTACTCCTGTACTTGCCTTTGCTCTTGCTTCCTTTGTAGCCGCCTTTTCCTTTTCCTTTGCCTTTGTAGCTTCTTCCTTTCCTCCATATGTTGTCAACATCCATTGGTGCAGTTCCTCCATTGTAGTTTGTTCCTACTGCTGAAGTAACTCTAGTGAAGGCTGAAATCGTTTTGTAGTAGTCCAGGATGAGTGCTCTGATCTCGATGTAGTTCGTGATCTGTCCAGCTCGCAGTTGGAGGTGTTGCTGCAGTGCTCCTTTGGTTTTGTTGAGTAGTATTGCTATTTTGATTCCATCTGGTAGTGCTGTTCCATTGTCTTTCTCGTAGCGGTTGATGTCGTATTCCCATTGTAGAAATTGTTCTTCAAACTGCGCTTCGTTGAATGTGGGTTCCAGTAGTTTGGTAAGGTAACCAACGCTCCTTGTTCCTACTGGTAGGCTGAACCTGTTGTGTAGTAGTCGTAGTGTTTCACATCCGTTTGCGTTGTAGCGGTTTTGCCTTACTACTGTAGCTGCTGCTCCCTGACAGATGTTGATGAGGATGTAGTGTAGATCTCTGGAGAGGTCTACTGCTTTGCTTGCTTGTGTAGGGTCGAGTATGTGTGTTCTGATGTCTGTGTCCTCAATCTGTCGTGTAGCCACTTGTGCTAGTTGTAGCACCAGGTCGAAGTCTCGGTCTATGAGGCCGAGGTATGCTTGTAGCTTGAACAGCCATTCTTCATACTGGGAGTAGTCACCAGTGAAGAAGGGTGGTGGCAGTTTGTATCTATGTAGTCTCTGAACGTCGTTGTCTTGTTCTGTTCCTGCTCCCGTAGTCGTGGCTCCTACTGTGTCTGCTGTTGGCCCGTTCTCTGCTCCTGTAGTTTGTTGTGCTGAGGCTGATGCTGCTTCTCCTGACATGTCGTAGTAGTTTGGCATGTAGCTGCTGTTGCTGTGTTGTTGTAGTACTCCCTATGTTTAGGATCTCAGCTCCGCTACCACGTTAAAATCGGTGGTTACTTTGCTTACAAGTGCAAGTGCTGTAGTGTTCAAACAAACAGTCAACCAATGTAGTCTGCAGCTGCCAACCTTTTGACTCATGCGGAGTAGTAAGCTCAAGGCCTGCGGTAGTGAACATACATGCAACAAGAGTGCAAAGTGAAGCATGTAGTTTGACATCTCTGTCTCTCTCTCTCTCTTTCTCTCTCTCTCTCTCTCTCTCTCTCTCTGTCTCTCTCTCTCTCTCTCTTTCTCTGTCTCTCTCTCTCTCTCTCATTGCAGCGTCACGTCCCTTCTGAGTTGCCTCGATGTCCAGGGCACTGCCCCTTCATGACCCTGAACTGTCATCTGACCACTGGCTTTGCTTGGTGTCCTTTTCACGTTTCCCATGATGTCCGGGTCATGTCCCTTCCATGCCTTTCAACTCCCCCGTCATGTCCCTGACATTTTCTCGGTAAGTCCGCTTCATTTTCCATGTATGTCCCGTTCGTTCGTTGCGAGTCATTTCCCTACATCTCCCGTCGTGCCGATTGGCTTTCTTGTGCTTTGTTTCCCTTTCATTCCCCCTGCACTCCTCTTGTTTTCATTTCTGTCCCTTTCAGTTCCCTTTGTTTCCCTTTCATTTCCCGCTGCTTTCCTGTCATGTCGACTTCCTGTCTCCTCCCCTCATTTCCTTGCACTTTCCAGCGTTTTCGCAATTAGGATGTCCAGATTAGCAAAGAGCCGGCAGGGGGAATCGAGCCTGGGACCCCTGTTTTGCGAAGTCATCAAATTGCCGCGCGGTCCGTGGGGGTTGGACACCAAGCAATGTCGGCGGATATCTACCAACCAGGCCCTTATGAAGCCAATCCTTTCGAAAACTAGATTGTGCTGAATTGATATAAGACTGTTCTTTACCAGCTCAGAAGTAGATCCATGGACATTGGTTGCTTTGCCAGCCAGGCCGCGATCTTCTCCCGGTGCCAGGCGCTGACGCAGGCTATGCGGCCAGGCCTGACGCGCGGAACTCTCAGCCAATTTTGGGCAGACATTCTGGGCGAAACATTGGGCTAAGTAAGTTGGACTTCAAGAGGGCGCGGAGCAATGTGCTTCTCACAAATTGGGCAAGGGGAGGGGGGCGCTGAGGGGGCGGGGTGAAATAAGTTGCGGCGACTTATTTCACTTATGGAGGACACCTCCACCTTTCAGGGCAAGGTGCTTGCGTCAGCTTGATACCGCGGACTGATCCGCCTCTGCAGTCAAGCTGCGTCTCCCCCTCTTGATCCTAACCAACCTAACCAACTGGGCCGAAAGGTTTGCCACAAACATATGGTGCTGTTTCAAGACAGGGCGCCGAATGGTTTGGGTCTGGTTGAGGTGAGGAAAACCACTTGCCCCCGAAGAAGTCTTTGGCATCGTGTGACACTGTTAGCCAGGCACCGAGCTGCAGCAGGAGCTAGCGCTGCAGCGGGAGCGCCTGGAGGGCTTCCGCCGCCACAGCGGCGCCGTGCGCGCCGGGCGCTCGCAACCGGATCCAAGGAAGGTCGGAAGGACATCAGAACGCCAAAGAGACGAGTTGCCGGTGCCCCTTGACCTGGCAGAAACTGGGAGTTGGAAATACAGGCGGGAGTCAGATGCCGGAGTGATGGAAACTGCCAGGGCAGGAGTTGGAAACTGTCCTGCCCGGAGTTGGGAACAAGATCGGCGGGAGTTGCAAACTCCCGCCGCTCAATGTGGAAACCGGTGGGTTTGTTTGGGGCTAGCCTTGGTTGTGGTTTTTTAGAGTTGGTTTAGTGCTTTAGGATTGGTTCATTGGTTCATGGCTGGTTAAGCGGTTTAGGGGTTTGGGATTGGTTTAGGGCGGTTGAGGTTTGGTTTAGGGTTGGTTTACGGCTGGTTTGGTTTATGTTTTGTTTTGCGTTGGTTTACGGTTGGTTTATGGTCTAGGGCTGGTTTCGGATTGGCTTAGGGCTGGTTTTGGATTGGTCTAGGGTTGGTTTAGGGTTGGGAGTTTACGGCAGGTTTAGGGTTGGTTTTGGTGGAAAGGTTGTGGTTATGGTTCTGGGTTGGTGTGTTCGCTTAGGGCTGGTTTCGGGCTGGTCTAGGTTGGTTTACGGTTAGGCGCGATACTAGCGCTACCAGCGTGACCGACCGCCATGGGAGCAGTTGCTGGAGCGGAAGTCGAAGTGTAACCAGAGTGGGGCAAGCAGGACGGGTACTGACGCTAGCAACAGTAGTAGTCTAGCCACTTTAGCGCGGTTTTGGTTTGGTTTTGGTTTAGGGTTGTTTCGGGTTGGTTTACGGTTTGTTTTGGGCTGGCTTGAAATTGGTTTAGGGCTGGTCTAGGGTGGTTTAGGGTTGCTTTAATGCAGGTTTAGAGCTGACTCAGGATTGGTTTAGGGTTGGTTTACGGTTGGTTTAGGGTTGGTTCAGCGCGGTTTAGGTTTGTTTTAGGGCTGGCGTTTAGGGATGGTTTTGGGTTGGTTTAGGGTGGTTTTGGTTTGGAGCTGGTTTAGGGTTGGTTTAAGGCTGGTCTAGGCTTTGTTTGGGGTTATGGTTTATGGTTGGTTTGTGGTTGTTTCGGGCTGAGGTTTATGGTTGAGGGGCGGGCACCACGGGACCGTGGTGGTGTGCCCGTGGTGCCCGTTGCCCGTGCCGTGGTGGCCGTGGGCCTGTGGTCCCATCATGCACTGGCCTGTGTGGTTGTGTTCCCCACGGTGCTCTCCATAGTACTCCTCACGCTGCTTCCGTTGTGTGCCCCAGGGCGCTAGCGCTCTCCAGAGTGGTAGTTTACAGCTTGCTTGTGATCGGGTTCCAACTCTCGTCAGAGCGGCGTCCAACTGTCGTCCGGGCAGTTTTCCAGCTGGCGCCATAGGCAGTTTCCAACTCGCTCCAACTCCCAGTTTCCAACTCCCCTTAACCGGTTTAGCCCTCCGGGGTCCTCTGCGCGTTGCAAGGTCTTCTACTCCATGACCTTCGGCAACCTCTGCGACATCGACGCCTCCAGGCAATTTTTGAAGAGACCTGCAAAGACGTGAAAACCTTAAAAAGTGCGGAACGCCGTTTTGAAAGCGGCAGCCATCCGAGATAACGGCAGGTCCAGCTGGGCAATCTTTGACCGAGCGCTGCAGGACGCGAATCCACCGAGACGGAGTTTGGGCATGAAGATTCCAGCCGCACAAAAGTTGGCTTTACTTCGCTTTTGTTTCAATCGGTAAGGGAAGCTGTCACGACTGGCAACGATTTTCCTGAAGCAGGTTGACCCTTCTTGCACTCTTTTGCAAGGTGGCGCCACATTTCAACGGGATCCAAAAAAGTCCTTTCAAAGATTCCAATCTTAGCCCAGCAACATGACAGTACGCAGCCAGCTTCCGGCAATCCGTTGGAGCGCAGTCTGCTGGTATCCACTGCTTCTGTATCGCATGGCAACGCCAAAGATCACGCAGAGCCGCAGAGCTGCAGAAATCCAAATAGAGGCAAGGCCTTTCTTGCAAAATTGAACGTCGCGTGCTGCAACCGCCTTGTTTTTGCAGAGTGGCAGCAACACAAGGGACGCGTTCCTGGCAGGAAAAGAGTTGGAGAGGTGTATGCCCATTTTCAAAGCGAACGAAGTGATTTCGGCAACGTTGACAGCTTCGGGGTCTTTGGAAGTTTGGGCCGGCCCTGCAAGTATCTCAACATGTCCAAGGGCCAACAAGTTCTCCGCGACATGAACTCCTACAACTCACTCACCGTCGCATCTTGATCCGGTGACCAAAGAGATGGGGGAAAGAGGTGGGCAGGGCCACACGAGCAGACAGCCATGCGCGTGGCCACGGCACAGCTGGCGCGCGGTACCCAAGTGCTGAACAAGTGCGAATCAAAGAGTATGTGGCATCAAACTAGTCCTTCCTGAAAGCGTGCGGGGTAAATTAACTCTTTTTATGATGGCTACGCTTTCAGCCCTATGCATTTTGACATGTGTGCGTGAGTTTGTTTGTTTTTGTTTCATGAAGCCCGGAGTAAGCGCTGTAGCTCATAATCTGGCTAGGGTGTGCCTTGGGATTGTCGTTTCCGTTGTTTGCTTGGCCCATTTCGCGGGCTTCCAAATTTTTCACATGATTGATGTCTGCGCATGTCTTTGAACGTGGCTGTGTCATGTTCAGGAGACCCAGGCAAGCTGCCGCCGGCGCTCGGAGTACTACCGCCGCACTGCGCAAGGCCTGGACCCCACTTCGATGGACCCGGGCCCTGAAGTTATTGGACAAGCCATTGGACTCTTGAGACTTCGCGTCCACGCGTTGAGTTGTGACAGATGGTGTCTCGCGTGTTCCCGTCGCATCCTGAAGCCATCTCGTAATGTGTTGCGCGCTCTGCAACATTCCTTTGTGCAATCTGCCCCATCAGGCGCAACCCTTCCCATTTCTGAGTGCAGTTTCTATATGCCACTCAGAGCCCCAAACTGCAACGCGCAGGACATGCTACGAGAACTGAGATCGAAAGTTTCGGGCGTAGGCGGCATAGGGTTCCGAGATCCGTTTCTATTTCCGAAAGATCTCCCAAGGCCTGGCGGCGAAAGTGGCCGGTATGGCCTTCCCGGCGACGCGATTGAAGCGTGCCTCCGCCTGGACTGGGGTCGAGTTTTGCTTTGCTTCTTTTAAGAGCATCATCAACTCAAGCTGGGCTACGAAGCTAGATGCAAATCACAACAACATCTGCCCGGACTCACACAAACAATCGGAGTTGCTGGTCCGTGCCTTGAGTCAACAGCTTTCGTCGATGTGTCTCTACCCCTATTCTTCTGCGCAGGTGCAGGACTTACGCCTGGTAGTCTGGGGTCAAGTCGGGCTCTGCGCCGACTGCCATTGTCTGCAGGAAGCAATACTGCCCGGTCACCTTGGCCTTGGCCAACGAGCTCATGCCATGCTACGATCCCAACTTTGCAGTGGAGCACAAGTCCAAGGCCGGGGAACCGATGGAAACCCAAGCGGTGCTGATGTCACAATGTCATGATGTAGTTGCGGAAAGACATTCCTCAGTAGTTATTGACTTGATGTTCCAGGCCATTTTGGTATGAGCTGGCTCAGGTCTACTGGACGGCATCTGCGGAGTACGCGGAGCTCTTCGCACAAGACCCTGAGGCTCCAGATGCTCACTCAAACACCTCTAGTAGCGGTATGACGCAGGAAAGTAACAATGGCGATGAGCTCAACAAGTACGCCAGTGAACTTGTTGGAGGGGGCTCTGGCGCACACACACACACAAGGCACTCCATTCCACAAAATTGGTTCAGTCGGATTGCGCTTGTCACTTTTTTTTTTAATGAAAACGGCGGGCCTTTCCGAGTGATTGCAGAGGCGTGTGAACGCAGGTGTAATTGAGGGATGGTTCTTTTAAGATGCCCCATTGAGAGAATAATAAGGTCTGGCCAACAT
Organism: Effrenium voratum; assembly: GCA_963377175.1. Lineage (NCBI taxonomy): Eukaryota > Dinophyceae > Suessiales > Symbiodiniaceae > Effrenium > Effrenium voratum. The sequence goes on from CAUJNA010000093.1 coordinate 91,016, forward strand.
GGGTCACGAGGTGGCAGTCTAGCGACATTCCGCTTCAAAAGTTTTCTGCGAGGCCAATTCTCAACATCCAAGCACTCGAGACACCTCCTTTGCATACTTGTACCGACCTAGATGCAACCAAACATTGGCTGATATTTGGGGTTTGCAATATGTCCCCTTGGTGCTGAATTCAGACCAGTGACGCAGAATCTTGTAGTATCTTGAATTGTGATTAGCCCTCGCCCAGTCTGTTGTTGGATCAGTTTGTTTCACATCGAGCACGTTTCGTTTTTAGGATCTTGTTTCTGATTAGAGGTTTCCTTTGTTTCATGTCAGCTATGGTTTGCACCTCCGCGGCCCTTGCAGGCCGAAATGTGACGCCTGGAATATGTTCTGCTTCCATCATTGGGGGGCTTACGAGAATTTATCCCACTCGATTTACATCCTAATTCAACCGAAGCCCGGCTGGCGTCTTGGACGCGCTCTCTGGGAGGCCTTCCTCCAGGTTCCGCTGCCCAAGACCCTCCCCAAGTTGCTGGATGATGGCGAACGGACCAAGAAGGCGGTGAATGTCATGACCAAGTCAAGGTAGTTGATGCGGCTTTCTTGGTTCCAATTGATGAAGCCTTGAAGTGTTTAACATTGACTTTTTCCCCAGATAGCTGAAAGCTATAGGGGTTCTAACTTCCAATAAAGATTGGAAAGTGATTTGCGAGATTGAGGGCCGGGTGCTAGGGGGCATGCAGTTTGGGGTGCTGGTGGATGCTGCTTTCCAAGCTTGACGGCCGGGTGTTAGGGGGCATGCAGTTTGGGGGTGCTGGTGGATGCTGCTTTGCGAGCTTGACGGCCGAGTGCTACGGGGCATGCAGTTTGGGGTGCTGGTGGATGCTGCTTTGCGAGCTTGACGGCCGGGTGCTAAGGGGCATGCAGTTTGGGGTGCTGGTGGATGCGGTTTGGGGTGCTGGTGGATGCTGCGTTGCGAGCTTGACGGCCGGGTGCTTGGGGGCATGCAGTGTGGGGTGCCGGTGGATGCTATTTTGCGAGCTTGACGGCCGGGTGCTAGGGGGCATGCAGTTTGGGGTGCTGGTGGAGGGGCACGCAGTTTGGGGTGCTGGTGGATGCTGTTCGCGCGTAACGGTTCGTGGCTCCAACCACGTCATGATGCAAGTGGGGTCACTGCGATGTTGCGTTATGGTTTGTGGTTGTAGTGGCGCCGTGATGCTGTCAACATCAGGATGATGCTGATACGCTGTCGCAAGATGGTTCGTGGCTGTATCATCATGATGCTGCCTTTACCATCAGCATGATGCCGTTTGCATCGCCATGATGCTGTCCGCATCATCATGATGCTGTCCGCATCATCATGATGCCGTCGAACTCATCAGAACAATACCAGCATGATGCTCTCAACATCATCATTATGCTGCTGAACTCATTCGGACGTTGTATGCGCGTTTGTAGCGCACCATGCTCAGTGGCTGTGGTATCATCATCATGACAATGCTGCGTCATGGTTCGTAGCCGTGGTGTGCTATCTGGGGTCTATGCTGGTGTATTGTTTGTTTTTTCTAAAGCGCGATGCTTGCACGCTTGGACTCTGATGACATGGGGCCAAGTACTGTTGCTTTGTCTTGATTCACTTCCTGTTTAGTCTGGAAAATTTACTGCAAGTGGACTTTGGCTGTTTCGAGTTGCGCGCCAGCCGGTTGAAATTTCCTTGATGCTGCTGCGGCAATCCGTCTCTGGGCGCGCAAAACCGAGGCAGATGAAGGTGGGGGCAACAACTGACGGTCCGTCAGTCAACCTCTTTCGCGGAAACATTCATGATGAGAGCGGCAGGCAGGATCTGAGCATGGAGATGTACGTCAGAGACTGCCTGGCGGGTGCTACGCCCCGCAAGGCCACAGGCCACACCCGCAGCAACAGCGCATTGTACGACGGTCTCCTGTGTCACTCCGCCGACTGGACCACCAATCATCATCTTCACGAGGCATGGGGCGGACTGCCAGGCCAACTGCGGGCAAGACGGAGGCTGTGATGGAGGACTCCGTGTTTGCCGCCCATAGCACAGCAGCAGCCGAAACAGGTCCCAGAGCACAATTTCTCCCGCATTTCCACAAGCTCAAGATGCAGATCTGCGCGCGCCGGGAGCAGGCGAGGACCAACAGCCAGCTCTTTTTGGGCAAGCGGAAACGGGCGGCGGGCTTCCAGTGTTGCAGATGCGCTAGCGGGGCTTGGGTGAAGGCGCCCGGAACAAGCTGAACGCAAGTGGCTTGTAGCGCGGCCACACCCTCCTCTTCCATGTTGTTCCCTTGACAGAATCTAGTGAGACTTACGGAGGGGAACCGTGGCTTGCTCGCCGACAGCCTGTCCAAGGAGCAAATCTTAACCCGCGCAAGGCGCCGTGGTTGCTGGTGACACAAACGGCCAGCGGAGGTCTCCAACGTCCACACTTGCAAGCGAGGAAACTTGGTGAGCTGGAAATGTCCCCATGATTGCGAAGAGCCAGGAGCGGTGGGCCGGAATGACACGGCGCGCCCGGACTCGGTGCCCTGCCCGCCCGGTGCTACGGGGCCCGGCAACTTGGCAGTAACTAGAAAGCCTCAACCCCAACTCCTTTCAGGATTCTCTTGAAGTACAGTGTTCATATCTTCGAGGGTGTCTGATTTGCGCAACGAACACGCTGAACCTTGAGTTCAGCCCGAACCTTCTTTATTTGCAGCAGAAGCAGAGTCAGCAGAGACAGAAGTGGAAAACGAGGGCTCCCCGTGGTGAGCTCACACCACCCCAGATGACTTCTCTCTTGGGCGGGTGGCTGAGTTGTCAGGAACAAAGTGGGCAGCCCTTGCTCCACCGCGTGTGAAGCGCTGCAATGTCTAGGCGGACAATTGGCCGGCCAAGAGCAGGCTTTACCCCACACAGGATCCTGCTACCGGAACTACAGAAAGCAGTTCTGTGAGAGGGCGCAGGTGGGACCTTCCAGGCCAGTTGGCTGGATCACCGCCCCTTCTGGCCCAGTCCTTGAACCTCGATTGCTGAAGTTGTCTTTCAAGTTTCTCGTTGTTGGTTAGCATTTTCACGCATCGCGTATTTGGATTCATTGAATTAAAATTCGTGGACTCTGGAGTATGTCAACTACCTATTCCACTAGGGGCCGGCAGGAAAACTGACCCTTCCGTTGGATGGGTTCGTTGCACTGCCTGTTGTGACACTTATTCGGGCATAGTAGGCGTTTAGCTTTATCAACGGCGCTCGGGCGCTTCACTTGTTTGCGCGGGATGGCGTAAGTATCCAGGCCGTGACTTTCCGTTTTTTTGTGCTTTCTTGGGCGGTTGTTCTGTTTTGGATTGTTCCAGTGCTCTACAGCGTTGGATTTGGGCAGGTTTTGGGCTGGTTGTGTTTATGGTTGGTTGAGGGTTGGTTTGGAGCACAGCAGTAAAGGTACAAGAGGAGCCTTGTCCTGGAATCAATCCTTACCCTTTGCAGGACAACGAGAAAGGGTAACTACCTTCCCAGAGAAGAGCTAAGTTGTACGAAGACTTCTTACGCGACTCCTGGCCCTGGTTGCGGTTCTCATGTGCAAAATGTGTGAATTGCAAGTTTCTAAGTTCCGGTTTTTAAGAACTAGAGCGCAAGAGGAACTGAGCCGACGCGCTGGCTTGTTCAACTCTCAGCTGCCTTCAGCCCCCCCAGCGGCTCCGACCAGAACGGGTTCCCGGTGGAGCTGGGCGGCTTTTGCCCCGTGATGCTTGTGGAGAAGGGCCAGTTGCAGAAGGCCCGGCGTTCGGTGTGTCTGGTTGTTTTTTGCTGGACAATGCTTCTTTGCTGGGGTCTACCCATAATTGCTGTCGAGTCGATTCGAAGTGTTGTTCAGATGTGCCGACTAGTGCTGAGAAGTGTCGATCACGCACTAGCGTAGTGGCTCAAGACAGTGTCCCTTCAACTCCGCGCTGTTGCTTGGAGTCAGGCAAAGCAATCCCTCCAAACCCTTTGAAGAAGCGAAGCAGGCACATTTTAAGGCACTTGCCTGCTTTTGTAGGTCTGTCCAAGCAAGCAAGCAAGCAAGCGTTACAGCGAGCAGGTGGGCAGGCAGGCGAGCGAGAAAGAAAGCATGCCGTACACCCCCTTAGTCTCACCCTATTGCACCAGGCAGCCGAAGCCTTCTCCCTAAACTCACAACCCGACACCAGCCTTGAAACAGTCCCGAACCAATCAGGTTGTTTGGGGCCAGAAAGATTTTTGCCGCGCAGCCTTGGATTTCTTCTTGAGAGTTGCACGCAGCAGGGCTGACCAAGAAACTGAAAGGTTGCGCACTCGTAGTTTCGTGCCTGTGGTTTAGAATTTGGGGACGCTCAATCCAAATTGGAAGATATCCTGAGACCCCCAACCGCTTTTTGCGCCAGAGATCGGCGCGTTGCCGCGCTAGCTCCTGTTTTGCAATTTGCAAGGGCTCCCGCTACTTCATGGTGGAGTACAACTCGTGCCTATACCGCCTTACCAGCCGGGAGGCGGGTGGGGCCTCTAGTCTAGAGGTGTGTCGTCGCGAGCCGTTCTTAGACATCGCGCGTTTCGGAAGTGTCTCCGGGCCTGTCGAGTTTGGGGGGCGGGGCGGGGGCGTGTGGGGCACGAGGCGTGTGCCAAGTTCCTGCGCCGACCGCTGCGCTTCTCGCGAGCAAAGCTGCCCCAGAAGCTTCCTCCGGAGGCTCAGCAAGCAAGTGGTTTTTCCTGAGGCTGAGACACGTAGAGATATTCTGTGACATGTTTGAGATGCCCAAGTGCAGTGACAAACAGGTCTGCAAAATGGTCAGTGCTTCCTCCTCTGCTCGTGTCTTGCTCTTTGGCTGCCGCTTGTGGAATTTGAGACACAATTAACTGCTGGGCGGCTCTCCCATTGAAACGCGCAGGTCTCAACGGAGGAGAGGCAGGCAGCCAGACCCTCGCAGGGCGGTCTGAAGCACCTGGAGCATTTCATTTGTGGCACAAACGCCCACCCCCCACCCACCCACCCACCCGCCCGCCCGCCCACCCGCCCACCCACCCACTCACCCACCCACACACACACACACCACACACATGCACACCCACACCCACACGCACACCCTCACATGCACACGCGCACAAGCACAAGCACGCACGCACGCACGCACACACACACAAACACACACTTGTGTAGCCCCCCCTCTGTTTGATACTCATTTGCTGCTACTCGCTTCAGGCTTGCGCCTTGTTCAGTTTGATTACCAGAAGATAAGGATAAAGCTAGCAATCCAAACTGTCTGCCAAGTACGTCAATGGAGTGGGCATGAAAATGCATCCTTGCAATGGCAAGGCTACAGGATTTATTGGTCACTTGCTCTTAGTCATAGGGTTGGACACACACACGCAACGTGCATCAGAGCCTTCCAAGAATGCAAAGATCGGACAAAAGAAACGGTGTAAATGCTTGCAACCGTGCAAGCTTCGTGTTCGGGCGGCCTCCTCAAATCCTTTCGCGCGGGCAGCGTATCGCTGAGCTCAAGCTCACCGGGGTTCCTTGGTCACTTGCCCTTAGTCACAGGGTTGGACACGCACAGAAAGCCAAGCAGGCAAGATTACGGGGAACCCAGAGCTCAGCAAATGCTGCAAACACTTCAACTGCAACTGGTGAATTCAAAAGTGTCAAAGCTGACGGGTGGTGCTCTCTAATTGGAAATTGGGCGTTTCCCGCACGCCCCATTTGAATTAATTATGTTCCGGTTGAGCCTTCGAACCTGGCTGCCTGGGTTGAGAGCTCTTGTGTGGAGGCTCTTCAACTTTTTTTGGCTGGTTGTTTCTCTGCGGGCCTGCCAATGCAAGGCCTCAATGGGAACAGCGAAAACTCTTGGGCTACCAACAACCCCACACATGCCTACCTGCCTCGGGCTACCAACAAGCCCACACGTGCCTTGACGAAGACAAGGGGCCTGGTGAGTTCCATGTTGGGTGGGTGAGATATTCACCAGCATTGAGGAATCCCAAAAGTGACCTTCACCATGGGGCCCCAGCTCATTTACCACGTGACACCGCAGTAACTAGCGGGTGGTTGGCCCCGACAGCCCTAAGTTTCTCAACACCCCAGATTAACATGGGGCCCAATAAACAGTCATTAGTAAACAAGTTCAACTTGTCCAAACAAGGGCTGCCGACAACCAAGAACCCCCCTCCCGCCCCGCAGCGCTTATTGCCCCTATTACCCCACCCCACACCAAGACCCCCACCCCCCGCGATACACGATCGCGTACAAAGACACACACACACACACACGCATACATACACAGACACACGCACGCACGCACGCACCCGCACCCGCACCCGCACACGCGCGCTCGCACGCGCAGGCACCCGCGCCCGCACCCGCGCACGCACACGCACACTGCTTGCACTCCCACACACACACACGTTCCAACTGTCATTGTCACCACTTGCGACGGGGTGGAAGAAGGGGGCTCGCGCTGACGCTAGCTCTCGGATGTTCTTTCTGTGGTCCTTTTGTTACGACGTTCCAACTGTCCGAAGTCCAAATGTCTAACTTTGTTTGGGAGATGTCCGATGTTCCAACTGTGCGTTTGTCGCTATAGCTAATGATTTTCATACAATATGTTGGCAGTGTTCAGCGCAGTGTTCAACGCAGCGAGTGTTCAATGTGACGTTCCCTGAGCGTTAAATTTCATGTGCAACGAGCGTTCAATGTAGTGTGCAATGTACTCCGCTCAGCAACGCCTTGCGGGCGAGGGTTGTTGACATACACAAGCGCCGCAGTGGCTTTATTGGCACGCGTTTGGCGAGCGCCTCTGCGTTGAACACTCCATGGAAGCTCAATGAGGGGCGCAAGACAAGGGAACCCCTGATCAAAGAATCCGCCAGGTTCAAGGCGCCTGTCCCACACGTACTGTTGAGCAGCATGGAAAGAGGTTAGCGGGGCACGCGGCCTGACTGACAAAACGGAGTTGGGAAAGGCGGCGCTGCACACATGACTTTGCCTTTGCCTCGCGGTAAACACACATCTAAGCTGTGTCCATTTCTTTGAAGAGTGAGCCGATTTGTAGACAATGTCATTTCACACTGGATCCTGGCGTCCACTGCAGCACTCAATGTGCTTTGCAGCCGACAAACCGCTGCCTCCTTCACCCTGCAAAACCGGGCAACTCTCTCCCATTTGTTCCATGTTCACTGGGAACAGCAACGCGCCACACACCTAGGCCAAGGTCCAAAGTCTTGCTTGCTTACTTGCTTGCCTCGGTCACAGGCGAGCGATCCTCCATAATTACCGCGTGTTGCCATCAAGGTTTCTTGCGATCAAGCGAGCCGTGGAGTCTGACCCTGGCGCCCTTGTGCGCATGCGCGCAGGTTATGAACAGACATTGCCTGCGGCGGATTTGTTGGCCTTTGTTCGCCTAATTTGGCCTATGTTTGCCTATGTTTGCCCTCGGCCGCGCCTGCTCCTTGCTCACTCAGTCCCATCTGCTGAGCGCCTTGGTGAAGGGCAAGGACGGGCTGGTTCCTGTCTGTCACATCCTGGGAAGGGCTCGCCAAAATGGGGAAAGCCTGCTTTCAAGCATGTGGCATGTGTCGTTCTTGGTTCGCTTTTCGGCTCTAACCATGTTTGGCGCAAGCCTGCGAAGAGTAGCAACTTAGTTGACATTTCCGGGTAAAGGTGTCAGGACAGACGCTTGTTCGAGAAATGGGAAATTGTGTGTGGGAGGCTTGCCGCGTGCAATGTTGCAATGTGGCCTGATCCCAAACCTCGTTTTCCAGGTTGTGCCAACGAGGTTTGGGATCAGTCGCAAGACCTTTGCAGAAACGCGGGACTGATCGCCTGAAGTCACAAGCACTCCGAATTGGTCTGCCGGTTTCGCTCTCCGGGCACGGCCAAGAACGTCGCCCTTCCAATCAGAGAGCCTCCAAGCGCAAGGACGGAAGAGGGCTGCAGCCTTCAGACATGGTCACCTATATGCAGGCGCGGCGCGGCGGTCACCTATAGCAAGGTCTCGTACTGCTGTACTAAACATAGTTGTTGCAAATCCCATCGGGCTCGATACTGGAATATCGAAGCCGAAACTAAGTTTTGCGATTTCTCTCCTCCAGTTGGATTGCAGGGCCCTTTGCCCTCAGTCAGCAAGCGCTATGTTTGAAAGTGCAACAGGTTGCGGTTCCCTTAGCAAGTGATGGCGGTAGTTTAGTTGGCTGCCAGGTTGATTGGTTGGTGGCTTGGCTGATTGGTCGGGCCAGTCGATCCGCCCCGCCTGGTTGGCGGAAGTTTCCAGAGCATAAGTGCATAAGAACTATAGTTATGTTCCCTTTCTGTTGTTGTTTCTCTCCCTCTCTCCCTGTCGCTAAAGTCAATCGAACAGATACTACAAGCGAGTGATGTAGTCGTTGTCTCAGCTTGTTTGTTCCTGGGCAACAGTGCTGTAGCGCAGGATCGGTTCAAGGCCTGAATTAAGCCTGAAAGGGAAAACGGTGATATGTTCACGCAGTGACGATAAGCCTGTACATGCAGTAACTCAATGCTCATGTAGTCCAATGTAGTTTGACACGCCCCTTCAGATTCAGTTTGATGGTTTGTAGTGATACCACCAAAGTGAGAATTGCAAAACGGGGCTTGCTCAACAGTGGTGATGCAAACTGACACAGTTTTCTAGCTGTACTACTGGTAGAATGTAGCGAAAGGCCGAAGATTGGAGCGAGCTCATCAGATCTTCAGTTTGGCCTGTCGTGCAAAAATGGCTTCTACTGATGTAGTCAGAGGTGCCTCTCCCAGTTGGTTTGTAGTTGAGCAGTTGGGAGATGCGGTGTTCCAAGGTGTTCGTGTAGCGGTTTGCGAAGTAGTGATTGCTGATGAGCCACATAGTCGGTCGTGGACAGCTCGGTGTTTGTCAGTAATGAGTGCCCATAGTACTGGCTGCTCTTGAGGAGTAGTACCTCAAGAGTATGCTTTTGTGGCGGTGGTACTTCTTGATTAATGTTTCCAAGCTCAAGTAGTGAAAAAAGGTAGAGTACCATGCGGAAATCCCAGAAGTAGTTATTCTCCCAATTCAAACTGAGCAGTGAGTTGTTCAAAGTTGTAGTTTATGTTGTAGATGGTATGGATTGGTTGCAGTTGCAAGTAGTGCGGGCTCACGAAGGACAAACATATGCGAGGCGAAATCCCTCGTGAACTGCGCCATAGAGGTCCAGCAGTAGTCCGGAGTCAAAGTGAACTTTGACAATGATGAAGTCGTCAACGGTCCTTATTGTAGTGTGGAGCTCCGTGGTGCGATAGAGGTAAAAGCTGCAGGCCTCTTCCTGTTGAAGACCATGTCTGTCGCAAAACGTCCTTTTCCAATCTCCTGGAATTTGTCTCACCGGCATGCATGTAGCTCGGCCTGAAATTCTTCCACGGTCTGTCATTTCTTCCACAGGTGCTGTAGTGGAAGTACCAGCAATGGTCATGTAGCCCATGACACACTCCGGTTGGGTAAACATGCGTAGTTTTCTTGAAGCGGGTGGTTGGAGTTGTAGTTGCACACAACTTCTGGACCCTGAGTAGTCCCCATCTCCATGGAGCCACTTGCAGTGCCATCGACAGCCATTGATGTAGTTAGGTGCAAGTTATTTTAGTGAAGCGGGGCTGGCAGTGAATTAAAAGAGTTGAATGGGTTCCCAAGGCTGCCATGAAAAGTAGTTTTGCTTCATTGGCTAGACAGGGGGAAGGTAAACAGCAGCTCTATGTTGTCTCGCCGCCGAACATGCCGCCAAAGTTGCGTGTGAAATTACTGTAGTTGTCTTACATGTAGTTAGATACAAAAAAGAGATCCGCAGGCGTGTGAGGAGTGATCAGCTGCCTGTCGCGATTGTGGTGTTTGAAACTTGTCGGGTGTCATGCGTGACGTTGCTGTGAAACAGTTGTTGTGAAGCGGTTGGTCGTGCAAGATGCGTACGCCGAGGCTTTGGATGAGCCGCTGTAGCGAAACTTTGCTGATGTGTTTGGACAAATCTGTGCTGTGAAGTGTGATGATCTTGTGGATGCGCATGTTGTTTGAGGTCCTGTGTGTAGAGAAATTTGATGTCGGTGTGCCTTGCTCGTTTGCTTGTGCCTTGTCGTGTAGCAATGCGTTTGACTGCTGTGGAGTCGGTGTGGATGCGTAGGCTGAGCTTGCTGCAAAAGGTTGTTTCCAGTAGGAAGTTTCTGAGGTGTAGTCTCTCACTAACTCCTGTGCAAATTGCGTAGTGCAAATTGCGTATAGCTCAGGTTCTGCTGAACTAAGTGCTATTGTTGCCCGTGTTTTGCTGCCAAGTGCAACTGTTGTTCCAAGGAAGTGGATGTTGAAGCCTGAAGTTGACTTCCTGGTAGTAATCCTGCCCAATCCGCATCGACGCAGACGTCGAGGTCCAGGATGTTGTTTGTGTTTGCTTGAAGTGTTGTTGGGGGTGCTATGGTGAATTTGTAATGTTCGGTGCCGTGACGGCAACGTAGTAAGTGCTTCACTCTCTTTCGTGAAAGTTCTGTAAGTACTATGAGGTCTCGTGCTAGTTCTTTTGTTGCATAGGTGACGTCGGGCCGCATGTAGGATTGTAGTTTACCGACAATTCTCCTGCGCCTCTTGTGTTGTTCGAGATCAAGGAGTGCTTCGTCCTCTAAAGTTGGCTTGTAGTGCGCAATTCCTGGAGCTGCTTCTGCATTGCAGTTGTTCATTCAAGTTTTTTTATGATGTCGTCGATGTAGAAGTGTGGAAGTCCAATAGTGCAGTGGTGGCCGACGTGTTCTATGTTTCTTCCAAGAAATTGCTGTGGTTTGCCAGGCTCGAGGTAGCCAATGTGCTTGAGTAGAACTTGCTTTTGGATTGCCTCAAAGGTGGAGTCGACAGTAGTTTTGTCGCCAAGTGCCAGCAGGTCGCCCACGTAGACCATGATGTAGCAGTTCCGGGACCGCGTTGGTGTGGACGTTCAGTTCTGACTTGAGTCTTACAACGCCGAGTTCTTGTAGCACCTCAGCTAGGTAGTCTTGCCCAGCCTTGGGTGAACTTTTTGGTCCGCACCTGGCTTTCTTTGGGCGCCATAGTTTGTTTGTTGTGAACCAAGGTCTCTTAGTGGCAAAAATGTCTAGACGTCACGTTGTTTGCCGTCGTTGTCCTTTGCAATGGGCGGGTGTACAAACGCTGCAGAGACGTCACCAAGTCTTGCAACCCAGTTTGGTCGTGACAGCTGAAGCGCTAGAGGCGTCCGGTGTTGTGAACATTGGTGTGGAGGCATAGGACTCCTCGTCCTCGATCTTCTCGGTGTAGCCTTTTGCTACGATTCTACTTCGTACGTCGGTTATTTTCTTTCGGTGGGCCCATCTTGTAGTTGTCGTTGAGTGTTGACGTACCTTGTCGCAGACGTCCTGTAGTTTCATTTGGTCCGACTCACGTTGTCATTCCTTCTTCCATTTCTCGATTTGCGCAACTTGTGAGAGCAAGGCGCGGAGCCTGTAAGATCTCACTTGGGTTTCTCTTTTCCCGCTTTGCGCTACTTGTTGTACACTGGGGAGAGCAAGGCGCGGAGTCCGTAAGATCTCACTTGTTTTTTGTTTTCTCGCTTTGAGCTACTTGTGTTACACAGGGGGGAGCAAGGCGCGGAGTCCGTAAGATCTCACTTGTTTTGTTTTTTCTCGCTTTGATCTACTTGTCTTACACTGGGGGCAGCAAGGCGCGGAGTCTGTAAGATCTCACTTGTTTTTGCTTTTCTCGGTTTGCTCTGCTTGTGTTACCCTGGGGGGAGCAAGGCGGAGTCCGTAAGATCTCACTTGACTTTTTCTCGCTTTGAGCTGCTTGTGTTGCATTGGGGGGAGCAAGGCGCGGATTCCGCAAGATCTCACTTGGCTTTTTCTTTTCTCGCTTTGCTTGTGTTACACCGGGGAGAGCAAGGAACGGAGTGCTTGGCTTTGGCACTTCTTGCTTAGCAGCTTTGAGCCTGCGGAGTCCGTAAGATCTTACTTGGCTTTTGTTTTGCTCGCTTTGAGCTACTTGTGCTACACTGAGGAGAGCAACGCGCGGAGTCCGTAAGATCTCAGTTTTTTCTTTTCTCTCTCTGAGCTAACTGGGGACAGCCAGGCGCGGAGTGAGTAAGATCTTGCTCGGCCTTTTCTTTTCTCGCTTGGAGCTACTTGTTAAATTGGGGGGAGCAAGGCGCGGAGTCCGTAAGATCTCACTTGGATTTTTCTTGCTTTGAGCTGCTTTTGCTACACTGGGTGTGTTACACTGGGGGGAGCAAGGCGCGGAGTCCGTAAGATCTCACTTGTTGTTTCCTTTTCTCGGTTTGAACTACTTGTGTTACACTGGGGTGAGCAAGCGCGCAGTCTGAAAGATCTCACTTGTTTTTTCTTTTCTCGCTTTGTGCTACTTGTGTTACACTGGGGAGAGCAACGCGCGGAGGCCGTAAGATCTCACTTGGCTTTTTCTCTCGCTTTGCTCTGTTTGTGTTACCCTGGGGGGAGCAAGGCGGACTCCGTAAGATCTCACTTGTTTTTTCTTTTCTCGCTTCGAGCTACTTGTGTGACACTGGGGGGAGCAAGGCGCAGAGTCCGTAAGATCTCGCCTGGTTTTTCTTTTCTCGCTTTGAGCTACTTGTATTTAACCTGTGGTACACCGGGGAGAGCAACGCGCGGAGTCCGTAAGATCTCACTTGTTTTTTCTTTTCTCGCTTTGAGCTTCCTGTGTTACACTGGGGAGAGCAACGCGCGGAGGCAGTAAGATCTCACTTGGTGTTTTCTTTTCTCGTTTTGAGCTACGTGTGTTACACTGGGGGGAGCAAGGCGCGGAGTCCGTAAGATCTCACTTGGTTTTCCTTTTGAAGCTTTGAGCTCCTTGCGCTACACTGTGGAAAGCAACGCGCGGAGTCTGTAAGATCTCGCGTGGCTTTGCCTTTTCCTGGTCTCGTTTTGAGCTACTTGTGCTACACTGGCGACAGCAAGGCGCAGAGTCCGTAAGATCTCACTTGGCTTTTTCTTTTCCCGTTTTGAGCTGCTTGTGTTACAGTGGGGTGAAGCAAAGTTGAACGATTACTGGCTGCCCAAAACATGTGCCCATTCAACCACTCCATGCCCCTTCAAAAACGAGCTGATAGAGAAAGATGCTCAATACTCCATTTTAGTAATCTCTTGCGATGTGTCTTTGTATGTGTCGATCTGTCTATCTATCTACATATCTGCTTATCCATTTTAATTGATATCTATCCATCTACCTAGCTATCCACCTATCATCTTTCAGTCCACCTGTCCGTCTGTCTCTCTATCTGTGTATCTGTCTATCTATCTGTACACTTATTCCCCAAACAGTTTACTGTGAGGGGTTCTAAATTCATTTAAGGTGGCTCGCCTGTTGCCAAGCCCTAGCCTGGATGCCTGGCACAGCTCTCTGGGTGGACGGGTTCATTTGTCTCCCTGTGTCTCCCTTCATTTGTCTCCCGTTGTCTCCCCGCCTGGATGCCTGGCACGGCTCTCTGGGTGGACGCGTTCGTTTGTCTCCCTGGGTTCACTTGTCTCCCTTTGTCTCCCTTCATTTGTCTCCCGTTGTCTCCCAGCCTGGATGATCCAGTCTGGGTGGACGGGTTCATTTGTCTCCCTTTGTCATTTGTCTCCCGTTGTCTCCCAGCCTGGATGCCTGGCACGGCTCTCTGGGTGGACGGGTTCATTTGTCTCCCTTTGTCTCCCTTCATTTGTCTCCCAGCCTGGATGCCTGGCGCGGCTCGGGTTCATTTGTCTCCCTTTGTCTCCCTTCATTTGTCTCCCGTTGTCTCCCAGCCTGGATGCCTGGGTGGACAGATTCACTTGTCTCCCTTTGTCTCCCTTCATTTGTCGCCCGTTGTCTCCCAGCCTGGATCTGGCACGGCTCTCTGGGTGGACGGGTTCATGTGTCTCCCTTTGTCCCCTTCATTTGTCTCCCGTTCTCTCCCAGCCTGGATGCCTGGCACGGCTCTCTGGGTGGACGGGTTCATTTGTCTCCCTTTGTCTCCCTTGATTTCTCCCGTTGTCTCCCAGCCTGGATGCCTGGCACGGCTCTCTGGGTGGACGGGTTCATTTGTCTCCCTTTGTCTCCCTTCATTTGTCTCCCGTTGTCTCCCAGCCTGGATGCCTGGCGCGGCTCTCTGGGGGGACGGGTTCATTTGTCTACCTTTGTCTCCCAGGATGTCTGGCACCCCTTTGTTTCCCTTCATTTGTCTCCCGTTGTCTCCTAGCCTGGATGCCTGGCACTGTTTTTTTGGTGGACAGATTCACTTTTCTCCCTTTGTCTCCCTTCATTTGGCTCCTGTTGTCTCCCAGCCTGGATGTCTGTCACGGCTCTCCAGGCGGACGGATTCACTTGTCTCCCTTGGTTCCCCTTCATTTGTCTCCCATCTCTGTGGGTGGACGGATTCATTTGTTTCCCTGTTGTCTCCCTTTATTTGTCTCCCGTTGTCTCCCAGCCTGGATGCCTGGCACGGCTCTCTGGGTGGACGGATTCATTTGTCTCCCGTTGTCTCCCAGCCTGGATGTGTGGCACTCACGCTCCGCGGTTTCCTTCACTTCCCGCGGTTCTGTCCTTTTGGCGGGGTCTGGTTTGCCTTCGGCTTTGGCCCTGGCTTCGGTCATTCCTTGTCTTGTGGATGTTGGGGACAGGGTCCTCCTCTGTCTGCCCTTCATCTGGACTTCGATTTCGCTTGGGCTCGTGGTGGGTCGTCTTCCTTGTCTATCGTTGGCTACACCCTGTCTGTTCGTTCAGTCCTCGTTATCAGTTGCGGTCCCGAGCTGACGATAGCGGTGCGCTGCGGTGCGCGGCTTCAGCTACGAGAAGGCTCTGTTAACCCCCGGTGAAACAAACGTGAATCACGCTGGAGTTAAATCCTCTATCGATTCTTCGAGGATGTTCAACGAACCTTACGCTGAGATACCCAGTGGTGCTCTTGGCACCTGGGGTTGTCCCGGCTCTCCCGGCGGACGGGTTCATTTGTCTCCCTCTCCCTCCATTTGCCTGACGGATTCATTTGTCTCCCTTTGTCTCCCTTTATTTGGCCCGGTTGTCTCCCAGCCTGGACGCCTGTCACGGCTCTCTGGGGTGGAGGGGTTCATTTGTCTCCCTTTGTCTCCCTTCATTTGTCTCCCGTTGTCTCCCAGCCTGGATGCCTGGCACGGCTCTCTGGGTGGACGGGTTCATTTGTCACCCTTTGTCTCCCTTCATTTGTCTCCCGTTGCCTCCCAGCCTGGATGCCTGGCACGGCTCTCTGGGTGGACGGGTTCATTTGTCTCTCTTTGTCTCCCTTCATTTGTCTGGCACGGCTCTCTGGGCTTTGTTTCGCTTCATTTGTCTCCCGTTGTCTCCCAGCCTGGATGTCTGGCACGGCTCTCCAGGCGGACAGATTCACTTGTCTCCCTTTGTCTCCCTTCATTTGTCTCCCGTTGTCTCCCAGCCTGGATGTCTGTCACGGCTCTCCAAGCGGACGGATTCACTTGTCTCCCTTGGTTCCCCTTCATTTGTCTCCCATCTCTGTGGGTGGACGGATTGATTTGTCTCCCTTTGTCTCCCTTTGTCTCCCTTTATTTGTCTCCCGTTGTCTCCCAGCCTGGATGCCTCTCTGGGTGGACGGATTCATTTGTCTCCCTTTGTCTCCCTTTGTTTGTCTCCCGTTGTCTCCCAGCCTGGATGCCCCTCTGGGTGGACGGATTCATTTGTCTCCCGTTGTCTCCCAGCCTGGATGTGTGGCACTCACGCTCCGTGGTTTCCTTCACTTCCCGCGGTTCTGTCCTTTTGGCGGGGTCTGGTTTGCGTTCGGCTTCGGCCCTGGCTTCGGTCATTCCTTGTCTTGTGGATGTTGGGGACAGGGTCCTCTGTCTGCCCTTCATCTGGACTTCGATTTTGCTTGGGCTCGTGGTGGGTCGTCTTCCTTGTCGATCGTTGGCTACACCCTGTCTGTTCGTTCAGTGCCTCGTTATCAGTTGCGGCCTCTCTCTGTCCTTGCTCGCATTTGGAGTCCCGAGCTGACGAGAGCGGCGCGCTGCGGTGCACGGCTTCAGCTACGAGAAGGCTCTGTTAACCCCCCGGTGAAACAAACGTGAATCACGCTGGAGTTAAATCGTCTATCGATTCTTTGATGATGTTCAACGAACCTACGCCGAGATACCCAGTGGTGCTCTTGGCACCTGGGATTGTCCCGGCTCTCCCGGTGGACGGGTTCCTCTCCCTTCATTTGCCTGACAGATTCATTTGTCTCCCTTTGTCTCCCTTTATTTGGCCCCGGTTGTCTCCCAGCCTGGATGCCTGTCACGGCTTTCTGGGTGGACGGATTCGTTTGTCTCCCAGCTTGGATGTCTGGCACGGCTCTCCGGGCGGACGGGTTCATTTGTCTCCCTTTGTCTCCTTCTTGTTGTCCCCCAGCCTGGATGCCTGGCACGGCCTGGTCATTCGCGGTGTATTCCGCGGGCACGCATGTGTGTTTGAGGCTCAGAAACGTGTGTTTGAGCGCGCGCGTGCGCTTGATCAAGCCACAGGCAGCATGCTGCGGATGCACGTACGAGTGCTTCAAGTAAATGATTGTGTGTTCTTGGTGTGTTCCAGCTGACCACTTCGGCGCGTTCCAAGTGAACACGCACTTTTTGCATGTGACCACATGAGTGTGTTCCACGTCAGCACATGTTTGTGTTCCAGGTGAAAGCATGCGATTGTTCTGATAAAACACATATGCGATCCGGTCAAAATTCCTAGTAAGGGGGTTTAGTCTACAGAGGCCACCGTCGCAGTCACTTTGTGCAGTTTTTCATTCACACAAAGCGGAGTCCTGCAAATACCAATGGATTGCCCGCTCCCCACTGGAGGCGCTAGGATGGCGCTTGGTTTGCGCTAGGGTCTTCGGTGATCTTGGTTTCCAAGAGTTGGCGCGTGGGTTGCCGCGATGGGCTTTGCGTGGCTTTCAAGGGTGTAATGTTGCAGTTCTTACGTAGTACTTGAAGCCAGCCCGCACGTTTACCTTCATCTTACGTGGCCTTAATTTGTCAAATCCACACAGATGGTCGCCGGGACTCCAAAAAATACGGCGAACCCGCGCTAGCCGCGCGCTAGCAAGGCGCTAGCGCAGTGGTCAGCTGTGACCGGTTCCCAGTTACGCTTCAATCCAAATTTGCTTCCGCTCTCCTCGCATGCACTTATCATGGAGTGCGATTTGCTGGACAAAGGGGAGAAACAACGGCTGAGGCAAGACGGCAGGGATGCCTTGTACCGAGCATACGGAAGAATTGGGTTGCGTATTTCCCTGCGAAAGCAAATGCTTTACTGAATCGATACGAAGAGGTGCCACAATACGATCAAAGCACTTTAGCAATCGATACGAAAGACACTGTGCAGCTAAGCGAGAAAGAAGCGCAATGCGCCGGAAAGCTTTTGCTAAGCTGAAGCCTGTAACTGCTGGAGACGCATCCGATACTGATAGTACTAGCAGTAGTAGCAGCAGCAGCAGCAGGCTCGCGCGCTAGCAATGTGTTGCAAAAAAGCTAGATTGATCGTACACGAACACTATTTTCCTACTTGGAGCACGCATATAAAACACAAGCGTTGTTCAAGGCAGAGCCCCATGGAATAGCGCCTCACAGCCGGCTTCGGGAACTTGATTTATGTGTCGCCCAGGCGTGCAGGAAATGTAAATTCCATGTGAACACATTTTTGTTGTCCAGGTGAACGCATGTGTGTTGCACATTTGTGGTGCACATGTTTCTCCACATGTGCACACACGTGTGTTCCATGTGTACACATATGTGTGTTACAAGTCAACACAGAAGTTTGTTCTGGTTAAACATGCTTGTGTGATCCAGGTCTGCACCAGTGTCGCACGTGAACACAAATGCCTGTTCCAAGTGAGCGCATATATGGGTTCCCGGTGAACACATATGTGTGTTGCAGGTGAACAGAAATGTGCTTTCCAGACATACACACATATGTGTTCCAGGTGTACGCATGTGTGTGTGTGCGTGTTCCGGGCGCGCATATATATATATATATATATATATATGTGTGTAGTACTAGCAGTAGTAGCAGCAGCAGCAGCAGCAGGCTCGCGCGCTAGCAATGTGTTGCAAAAAAGCTAGATTGATCGTACACGAACACTAATTTCCTACTTGGAACACGCATATAAAACACAAGCGTTGTTCAAGGCAGAGCCCCATGGAATAGCGCCTCACAGCCGGCTTCGGGAACTTGATTTATGTGTCGCCCAGGCGTGCAGGAAATGTAAATTCCATGTGAACACATTTTTGTTGTCCAGGTGAACGCATGTGTGTTGCACATTTGTGGTGCACATGTTTCTCCACATGTGCACACACGTGTGTTCCATGTGTACACATATGTGTGTTACAAGTCAACACAGAAGTTTGTTCTGGTTAAACATGCTTGTGTGATCCAGGTCTGCACCAGTGTCGCACGTGAACACAAATGCCTGTTCCAAGTGAGCGCATATATGGGTTCCAGGTGAACACATATGTGTGTTGCAGGTGAACAGACATGTGCTTTCCAGACATACACACATATGTGTTCCAGGTGTACGCATGTGTGTGTGTGCGTGTTCCGGGCGCGCATATATATATATATATATGTGTGTGTGTGTGTGTGTTCGCGTGTGCACATATGTGTGTTCCACATGTACACATATGTGCGTTCACGTGCGCACATATGCGTGGTGCACGTGTACACATATGTGTGTTCACGTGTACACACATGTGTGTTCTTATCAGACACGTGTATGTGTTCCAGGAGAACACATGTTTGTTATCAGATGAACACGTGCGTGTGTGTCTGCTCCGCGTGCACTTTTTTTGTATGTGAGTTCACGTGCACACATTGTGTGTTCACGCGTGCGCACATGTGCGTTCCAACTGGACACGTGTTTGTGTTCCAGGAGGACACATGTTTGTTATCAGATGAACACGTGTGTGTGTGTGTGTCTGCTCCGCATGCGCATGTGTGTGTGTGTGTTCATTTGCACACATATGTGTGTTCCACGTGCACACATTTGTGTGTTCACGTGTCCACACATGTGTGTTCCAATTGGACACGTGTTTGTGTTTCAGGTGAATACATGTTTGTTTTCAGATGAACGCACGTGTGTGTGTTCCGGGTGCGCATATATATGTGTGTGTGTTCACGTGTACACATATGTGTGTTCACGTGTACACACGTCTGTGTTCCAATTAGACACACGGTTGTGTTCCAGGAGAACACGTGTTTGTTATCAGATGAACTCTCGTGTGTGTCTGTGTTTTCCGCGCGCGCATAAATGTGTGTGTTCACATGTGCAGTACACATGTGTGTGTTCCACGTGTGCTGTGTTCACGTGTACACATATGTGTGTTCACGTGTACACACGTCTGTGTTCCAATAAGACACACGGTTGTGTTCCAGGAGAACACGTGTTTGTTATCAGATGAACACTCGTGTGTGTCTGTGTTTTCCGCGCGCGCATAAATGTGTGTGTTCACATGTGCAGTACACATGTGTGTGTTGCACGTGTGCACATGTGTGTGTTCACGTGTGCGCATTTGCGTCTCCCACGTGTACACATATGTGTGTTCACGTGTACACACATGTGTGTTCCAATGGACACGTGTTTGTGTTCCAGGTGAACACATGTTTGTTTTCAGATGAACACTCGTGTGTGTGTGTGTGTTCCGGGTGCGCGTATATATGTGTGTGTTCACGTGTACACATATGCGTGTTCACGTGTACACACGTCTGTGTTCCAATTAGACACAGGGTTGTGTTCCAGGAGAACACATGTTTGTTATCAGATGAACACGTGTGTGTGTGTGTCTGCTCCGCGTGCACTTTTTTGTATGTGTGTTCACGGCACACATTGTGTGTTCGCGCGTGCACACATGTGCGTTCCAACTGGACACGTGTTTGTGTTCCAGGAGGACACATGTTTGTTATCAGATGAACGCGTGTGTGTGTGTGTCTGCTCCGCGTGCGCATGTATGTGTGTTCATTTGCACACATATGTGTGTTCCACATGTACACATTTGTGAGTTCATGTGTCCACACATGTTTGTTCCAATTGGACACGTGTTTGTGTTTCAGGTGAATACATGTTTGTTTTCAGATGAACGCACGTGTGTGTGTGTGTTCCGGGTGCGCATATATATATATATAAATATGTGTGTGTTCACGTGTACACATATGTGTGTTCACGTGTACACACGTCTGTGTTCCAATTAGACACACGGTTGTGTTCCAGGAGAACACGTGTTTGTTATCAGATGAACACTCGTGTGTGTCTGTGTTTTCCGCGCGCGCAAAAAAGTGTGTGTTCACATGTGCAGTACACATGTGTGTGTTCCACGTGTGCACATGTGTGTGTGTTCACGTGTGCGCATTTGCGTCTCCCACGTGTACACATATGTGTGTTCACGTGTACACACATGCGTGTTCCAATTGGACACGTGTTTGTGTTCCAGGAGAGCACATGGTTGTTATCAGATGAGCACACGGGTGTGTGTTCCGGGTGCACATATATGTGAGTGTTCACGTGTGCACATATGCGTGTTCACGTGTGCACATATGTGTGTTCCACGTGTACGCACATGTGTGTTCCAATTGGACACGTGTTTGTGTTCCAGGTGAACAGATGTGTGTTTCACGTGAACACATTAGTATGTGCTAGGTGAACTTTTTTTGGCATCTGACGACATATTTGCTCTCCAGGTGTGCACATGTGTGCGCTCCAGAAAACGCATGATTGTTTTCGAGGTGCGCGCATGTGTGTGCGATTTAGGTGAGCATTTATGTTTGCTCACGTGTGCGCATATGTGTGTTCCACAAGTACACACATGTGTGCTTTAATCGCACACGCGGTGTTCCAGGTGGACACATGTTTGTGTTCCAGTGGTATACATATGTGTGTCCCACGCGTACACACATGTGTGCTATAATTGCGCGTCTTTGTGTTCCAGGTGAACGCATGTGTGTTCCACGTGTACACACATGTGTGTCTGAATTGGACACGCGTTTCATTGTGTTCCAAGTGAACACACATGTGTGTTCCACGTGAACGCATTAGCGTGTCGTAAGTGAACACATATGTGCGTTCCACGTTTGCACATGTGTGTGTGTGCTTTCCAAGAAGCACATGTTTGTTTTCCAGCTCAACACATTTTTGCGTGTGCCGCAGGTGAATGTATACTGTTTCAGTCGTATACGTATGTGTGTTCCACGTGTACACACATGTGTGTCTGAATTGGACATGTGTGTTTGAACTGCCCATGTGACTGCGTGCTTGCGCGGCCACACTTGCGTTCACGCGCGCGCGCTCGCCCGCCATCGCGCGCGCTTGCCCAACCTCAGTTCTGGCGCGGTGCTGAAGCGCGAAGCACGCCAGCAACACACGTGCAGCAACTCAACGCGCGCCAGGTTCACGACTGCATCATTTTGATTCATCCGTGTTGAAGCGCAGAAAGCCACAAGCTGTTGGCATGTTTGTGCTCGCCCGTCAGCCCTCAACTGTTTGGGGTCTCTGCTGGTGTAATTTGTTTACCCCGGTCAATTGTTGCAGTCGCGGAGCACCAACCCAAAGCAGGGCCATCGTCCCAGCAAATTAAACAGGAGCAGCTCTTGTCTTAATAACTGTGGCTCCACAGTTACTAGGCCCAGCGGATCAACCTAGCTGCCGTGAGCACCGCCCTCATTGCCTCCCTCAGGACAGGAACCGACATGGCGTTGCCCACCATTTTGCCTCTCTTGGCGCGGACACACTTTTGGGCCAGCGGAAGTTGTGGAATCCCTGCAAAGCCGCCAGCTCCTTGAGGCTGAGAAAGCGACTTTCCTTAGCACAGGCTGTAAGCGGGCTGCGGGCTGCGCAACTCGCCACACTTGATTATTTGCACACGCTAAATCTGGTTTGGACAAGAATCGTTGTCGAGCCAGAAGTTGTCGCCGGAGGCTCGTGCACATGTGATTGTGGGAACATAGCCCGAGGTGACCTGCCGGAAGTTTTTCCCGGCTCCTGCGTCGATGATGTCCCTGTCCAGATTCCAAACACCCTTCGCCTTGAGCTTCTTCCTTCCTGCCAAAATGTTGTTCCGCCTGGTTTTGCAAAGCTTCTTGATGTCCACCTTGGGAAGCCCCTTCTCCAAGAAGTCGTCCAGGCAAGCGAACTTGCTTTCAGGCAGCGAGTGGACCATATTTGGTTTTCTGGTTTTCACACCCTTGCGCGTGGACCTCCTGGCGCCCATGATGTAGATCCTCTTCCGGTTCTGCGGAAGCCCGAAACTGCGGCTGTTCTCCATTCGCCAGCTCACAGCATAGGCCCGCTTCTGCGACCCAGGAAGCCGACATTCCTTGAGCTGCTGCAGTAGTTTGTTGAAGTGCTTCCTGTGCTTCTTATTCCGGATGCCCGTCACATTCTCCAGCACAAATCCACGCGGTTGCATGCGGCAGATGTAGTCCACCACAGCCTTTGATAAATCACGTTGGTCGCATTTCCCCTGCCCGACGCCCGCCGTACCTCGGAAGGAGCAGACTAAGCAAGACCTATGTGCAAAAAAACAGAAAGTAACCCAAACTCGGTTGAAAACAGCTACTTGTTCTGGCAGTCTGCTGTATGGTTGGCACGGAAACCCAGCTGTGTACAAGTCACACTTCTCGCAAACATTTCCAAGAGCATATCCAAGACTCCTCGGTCCCTTTTGTGGGAAAGAATCACCTTTCGGCAATCTGGGTCCACATCGGTGGCAAACTGAACCATGAACTCAATCCCCAGTTGCTTCGCTGCCACAACATCAGTTCCCATGCCGCTGCAGTCGCTCCCAAGCATGATTGGCCACTTGCGCTGGCAATGTGACTCCACCTACTCCACGCGAGGAGGCTTCTTGATGCCAGTTTTCTTCACCTTCAAGGATGTCTTCCCCATGCTTCACGGACTTTCTGCGGCAACGCAGCAAGTCAGCTGAAGAAGCAACTGGAGGAAAGCTGGCTGCGGGGCGAAGCGGGAAGCGGCTTGACGGGCAGACAGAACACATGAGCACACCAGACAACAGACAACAAGACGTAGTAGTCTCGGCTTGGGGCTTAATTGCACATACCCCCCAAAACAAATAGCAGGTCAGCAGTGCCAGGGGGTTCCGTACCCCCTGGCACTGCAAGTTCTGATGCATCAGAACTCGCAGTGCCAGGGGTTACCCCCCCATTTCGAGCCCCGAGTGCCAGAGGGTTCGGAACCCCCCGGCACTTGGGACTCGAAAATGGGGGGGTAACCCCCGGCACTGCAAGTTCTGATGCATCAGAACTCGCAGTGCCAGGGGGTTCGGAACCCCCCGGCACTCGGGCTGTCGGGCCCAAAAGAGCCCGAGGACCCGTTTGAAAAAGCATAAACGACTTAGACTCAAAAATCTAGTGCATCAAAACTCGCAGGGGCCCAAAATCTAGTGCATCAGAACTCGCAGGGACCCAAAACCTAGTGCATCAGAACTCGCAGGGGCCCAAAATTCTGATGCATCAGAATTGTTCATTTGGCAGACACAGGGAGCAACACCAAAAACCAGGCTTGCGTGGCAGAAAGCGCTCAAACAAAACTCCCACAAAATGGAGGATTTTTCGGCTGACCGGACCCGCGCATCAGCCGGGACAAGGTTCCCCCCACCCCCCCACTGTACACTGTTAACTCCCAGCGCTTCAAGAAGCACTTTCCGTCATCAGACAGCGAGCCATCGCATAGACGTGTTTCTCTCTGTTATGACGCGAGGCAGTGGCAGCCCTCTTCCCCAGTCTGCAGATTCTGTGCAGCGACCAATGCTCGTCATTGGCGGCTGTGACCCAGGCAGAATCGCTCTAGTGCCCCAAGAGCTCCCCACTGTACAAATGTATGGGCGTTGAACATCTTTGTGGATGTCAGCACGGACTTTTCCTGCACAAGTCCTACACTCACATAGTTCTTCTTGGTCTGGGCAGCTTTGGCTGCGTTCACCCAGGTGGCAGCCTTGTCCTCAGTTCTGTTACCAGGGGCGCGCCGCTCCAAACAAGGCAAACGGGACACGGACAGGACGACAAGTGTGCCACAGCCAGCCAAGGCCCGCACGTACACTTTCCAGATGAGCTCTTGCATGCGTGTTTGTGCCAAGACAGCGAATCGCGGATGACGTTTGCGAAATGATGGCGTAATGAGCACATGTCTTCGGGTGCCCTTGGCTGGCCCTTTGTATTTAACCCAAGGCCCAAACCCGGTCTTGATCGCAGCTTGGCCTACGATAAGACCACCAGAGAGTCGCATTAGCCATGAAGCTCGAGAGCCAGGTTTTGCGACATTGTTCACCACAACGCCTTCAGCCAAGAGATAATCATTGACCACCAGGGCACCCAAAGAGTGGAGTTTCTGGCGCAAGTCAGTAGAGTCTGCCTCCTCTTTCGCGAGCAATCGCCTAAGAAAACTTGCAAGAACAAAGGCGCAAAAGCAAATTCAAACGCCAATGCGCATATTGGCCAGAGCTGGAAGTTCAGGCTGACTCCGCCTGCGTTTCCGCAGCGAGCTTTCGAGCTGAGCTTGGTGGTCAGCTTTCCTCCTACGCTCCAAGCATTGGCTGTGCTCTGCTGGACGAAGCTGCTCTTGCCGCAGCAGCAGGGCGTCTTGCTGAGCTTGAAAGCACCGTCTTTTCTTCAGCTCCGACAACTTTTTGGTCGCTTCCTCGTACTTGGTGGAAATTGCATTTCCAGCTGCCTTGCGGGAACTTTTGCTCAGCCGCAGCATGTCCCGAGGGGCATCGTTCAGCTTTAAGCATCGCGTCACACTCTTCCGGCGTCGAGCTATCCACGCGGCTTCCGAAACAGGATTTCTTGTTCGTGCCTTGGCCGGCAAGGTGTGCAAAGCGAACTCCGGCAAGTTAAAAAAAAGCTATGTGCCGCCAAGCGTCCTGCCGGCTTGCTTCTAGTCGAAGACCGGAAACAAACTTAGGTTTGCGAGCGGACCCAGATGATCTTTCAGAGCCGAAGCCTTCCTGCCAAATCTTTTGGGCAAGCATAGCAACTGCACCACGAAGACTGTTCTTGTCCCACTGGCAAAGCCGCCTCTCGAACGCCTTGAAGTAAGGGCCTAAGAAAGCCCTGTCGCGTGCAGTGTGGTACTTGATATCTGCAAAGTCACGCTCGCTCTGCGCAGTTCCAGCCGCCGATGCCAGCAAGACACGGGCAAGTGATTTAGACATGTCCGGGCAGCGGCCGCTGAAACTTGACTCTGCCAAGGTCCAGGCTTGCAAATCACCCAACTCTTCCGACTTGGACAGTTGTTTTCCTGGGCAGAGCATTGGAAAGCGACAAGCAAAGCAGGACAAGCAATATGCACCGTTAAACAAAATCAGAACCGGTCGGTGGCGTTGGGCAGTAGGCTTTAAGTCTTGGAACTGTTCATAGAGCTGCTTAGAGTTCGCGTCGAACATCTGGGAGAGCCGCAGAAGACAGCGCTGTGTTTCCGCAGCGCTCTTTTGGGGGCCGCTGAGCGAAAAGGCTGACAAGTTGTGGATCAGTTCAAAATCAGGAACCTCTGTCTTGATGGTCTGCGAGACAAGGGCGAGCCATGCAGCCATCCTTGCAAAGCACCTGTTGAAAACGATCGGCGAAACGCTGCCTCCCACACTCCTGTGCCCAGCGCCCAGTTGAAACAAACGAGGTCTTTCCAGCCACTTCAGCACCTGGCAGTCAGATCAAGTCTTTGAAGCTCTGAAAACTTATCACGGGCTTCGCGACTCAGTGCTGTCTAGAAGCGTGCTGTGTGTAACAACTGGAGGTGGCTGTTTTCTGCACGAAGAGCACATGCAGCCTTTGAGCAAAGGTTGTCAAGCAGGTTTGCGCTGCACTCATGTCCATCTGGCTCTTGTCAAATCTGCGTAAAATTCTGATCTCCTCATCAGCAGCGTCAGCCATCATAGCCATTTGCAGGTACACCTCTGTGGATATAGACTCCAGGAACTTCTTGGCAACCCTTCGGGGTTTCGCGTTGGTCTTTACTCGCAATATCCTTAGATTTGCAACACAGTTTTTCTTTGAAATGGCGACGTACTCAAGCAAGCCTGATGCCTACTAAGTCTCTCGTGAGCTGTGGCCAAGAACGCATCCGCAAGAAGGATAAATCGCCCCATCGGCTTCTGCAGAGAAGAATGACGATGCTTGGCCGACTGCAAGTCTCTCATGCCACTGTGACGCAGAAATTCGGCGTCCATGTGCCGACCCTTAGCGCGACGAGACACTATGGCCACACTTGCGGCATGTGTGTTAAAACATGTCCACTTTTGAGCCTAGCAACATGCTTCGCAAACATCACCTTCAAATCTGGCGAATGCCAAATCAGCGCAGTCATAGACTCCTTTCCAGATATGCATTGCTGCATGTATTCCTGAAGCGTCTCGTCAAGATGCCATTTCTTTGCAAACCTTAGCCAGCAAGGCAGCTGTCTGTTAGTTGTCCGTTCCGCGCAGGGCTGTTTACTGGGAATGCAACACGTGAGGACTGCGCTGAGTTGCCGCTGGACAGCATGCGCGCTGTCGCGCAGTCGAATCTTCATAGCTGGAAAAGTCTCGGCAGGAAAGAGGTCCCGAAGTGAGAGTAAACGGCCGGCTCTCAGTTCATCAGCGGCCGCATCCGAAGCAAACATTTCCTCAGCAGCGTCAGCGTCAGGGAGAAGCATTTTGTTTTGAAACATGGAGCAAGCAAAGCTTTGCCGCCTAGGTTCCACCCTTCTGCGAAAATGCTGCCAAGCCTTTTTGTAAAAAGTCGGCGCCTTCCCGCACCACCCAGACGGAGGTTTTCTTCTAGCCTGAAACATAGTTTTTGCAACTCGCAGCGTTGTCCTGGCAATCCTTCGGGCGCCGCAAATTTGGCCGTGGAAGAGCCCCAAGAGGCCTTGATGCAGTTCAAGTTGACCGCGCTGCGGTTTCGCAGCGCGGTTTGACACACAGGCAAATCTGACAGAAAGCATCGGCCCTTGCGCAACTTGCGAAATCAGAGCTACCTGGCACTTCCCAAGTTTCTTCCGCTCCATGTCCAACATAGCCTCATTCAAGCACCATGAAATGTTCTTTTCCTTGTAGCGGCCAAGAGGAGATTTCCGAAGCGATTCTCCTTTCAAGCGGCGCTCCGCAACACCCAGAAAGGTGTCCATTGACGGGGTGCCTGGCAGATTTGGGCTGCAGCCAAGCGCTGTCGCTCGTCGGAACCGATGCAGTACTCCACGCTCATGTTGTTTCAATTGCGTTGTTCGCAATCCTTCCACTGAGCGGCTGAAGCACTTGCAGTACCGGCACTGCACATTCGACTCAGTCAGTTTTGCCCACTTGAACAGTCTTCCCCACTTAATCACGCATTTGGAAGAAGGCATGGCGCCATCCGAACTGCGTTGCCGCAGTCGGTGCAGCAGCTGCCGTACAACTTGAGCTTGTTTCGACAGGCGTGATCAACGATTAACGATGCCGCAACATGAACTGTGCCACGACAGAAACACTCAGGCAAAACGGACGAGCCCTTTTTACCTCTGCGGGACTGTGTGCTTGAAGTGCGACCGCTTCCGAAGCTGTCAGCTGTACAAAGGCTTCGCAAGCAATGATTCAAAAAACTGACTGCGGCGACGCAGTTCAGTTTTTGACGTTTTCGAGGCCCAGGAACCATTCCTTTACGTCAGCCAGCTCCTGCTTTGTGCATGGATCATCAGTCCACCACTCAATGCCGTCGTTGAAGGTGACTTTAAGCCATTGTCCCCGGTAGTTGTACCAGCGTTGGCCCTTGGGGAATTTTGGCGCCCGTGGCAGCCGGCGGAACTGCGCGGCGATATATCCAGCAGCGACCCATTGTGTATAGGTGTAGGTGCCGCTGGAATGCATCCTGTGCACCGGCGCGAGTCTCTTTGTCGCTTTCTGGCTTCCCCGAGTTCTGAAGGGCAGCCCAATGATTCGGGATCTCTTGAATCGCGTTCTCACGCGCGACCGCGTCTTCTGCTGTCGAGTCCTGGATAGCCCCGCCGCAATTCCACCATCCGGGTCAGGCATGTGGTCAATGCCTGTCGCAGTGACATAGGCCGTCTCCGCTGCTGTAATTTGTGTGTGGAACCAATCGCCTGCCTCAGTGCCGAGCTTTGGGAACCCGGCGTCCTGCCACTGCCTCTCCAATCGCAGCAATTGTGCTCCTTGCCATCGACCTGACTCAAGCGGCATCCACCGCCACACATCTTGGTCCGGGTGCTCATCTTG
Source organism: Effrenium voratum (assembly GCA_963377175.1). Taxonomy (NCBI): domain Eukaryota; class Dinophyceae; order Suessiales; family Symbiodiniaceae; genus Effrenium; species Effrenium voratum. The sequence continues at coordinate 119,205 of CAUJNA010000093.1, forward strand.
GTCCTCGTCCTTCTGTGACATTTAGTCATCCGGCTCCTCCTCAGCCTCATCATCCTCATCTGAGATTCCGCTCAGCTCAGAGTCAGAATCACGAACATTGACACGCTCAAGGGTCATTGTCAGGTGCTCCGCACGCTGGAGTTGTTGCTGCAGCCCGTCGTCATCCTCCTGCATGTCGTCAGCCGGCGACGTTGGCGAACAGTTGAACCAGGCCGGAACTTCTTCTTGCTCCTTGTCCATGTCAGTGTCAAGCTGCGTCGCCGCAGCTGATTTTGGCATGGGCAAAAACGGAGTTGGGCTTGCCGGCTCCTGCTGGCACTCCTCCTCCGGCAGCTGAGTGACAGTGGGCTCCTCCGGCTGCAGAGTTGGAGTTTCCTGCTCCATGCTCGCACCACAGTTAGCGTCGGCGCAAGGCTGCTTGGGGATCCGCCTCGCGGGCTGCGTGACCGGCAAGCGGTGAACGCAGCAGCTCTTGCCTTCACGTTGGTGGGCTGAGGAGCCCAGGGGAAGCAGCAGCTCAAGGGTGTGAGATTCTTCACCTTGTCATAGTGGGCACAGTCGTGCCACCTGCTTGCTGCAATCTTTTCGTATACGGGCACCTCCACGTGGCGCCCCTGCAACTCTTTCGGCAGCAGGCGGCATTGCGGCTGGAAATTCCGCGAGCACGCCTCGCCCTGCTGGACCCGCATGTTATACCTCACGATCACCTTCACTATCGCGAGATCCTCCGCATTCCACACCAATTCAGTGCCACGATGCATGTTAAAAATCGTCCTGGGGGTGTGGCCCAGAAGCTGGCAGCCCAAAGCGTAGAAGACATTGTTGCCGAAGACATTTGTCTTCCACGCGTAGTGGTCGAAGACGTGCTCCCAGTCTTCTGCTGTGTACCTTGGCGCACAAGGTCGGCAAGGCACGAACAGGCAAGACTACAACAACCAAGGACTAAACATACAGGAATCATTACCAAACACAAATTTCTTGGCAAGGCGCACTCCGACTCCACGGCCTCCTCGGCCGTGATACTCGCGTGCCCCCAGCCCGGCGTCGTTATCTGACGCAGTCAGCTTTCCCTGTCTCTGGATTGCCGGGGCACATTCCCAGTAGGTGCCGTGAACCACCGAGTGCAAGTGGATGCCATCTGCGTTTCCGCAGATGTCTTGAATACGACGCTGCCACTGCGCAGAGTGCTGTCTGTCCGACTGCAAGTAATCGAATTCGAGGTGGCCAGAACTTTTGGAGGTCTCCTCAAAAAAATGGCGGCATTGGCCCAGAGAGTCGCAGGCTCCGTGGACGTGCGCCCAGTGCCGCACCATCATCTCCACCAATGCTGGGTCCTTTGAAAGGGGGTGGTTGCTCTGGCTCCTCCCCTGTTTTTCAAACTTTGGACGCTTGGTCAATCTCCCGATGTTGTTCCTCAGGACATCATACGGGGCTTGCACCAATGGAGTGGCCAACTCCAATGACTTTGTGCCAGCCACATGCGACAGCTTCAGGAGATTCGCCAGCATCTCGCTCGCGATGAGGACCGACTTCAGCGGGATTCGTTCAATGCTTTCCAGTGCCCTGTGTGATGGCCGCTGGTTGCCACAGCGGCTTGGTCCACTCTGTCCAGGAAGTCTGCAAGCGGAGTCCTGCAAAGGTCATAGAGGTCGCGATAACTCAGCATCGTGTTGACCTTCACCCACTTGTGCCCGGAATTCTTCTCGAGCGGCTTTGTTGAGACCCCATCCACATTGGCCATCCCGTGTGGCAGGAGCTCGGGTTTGCCAATGCGTTGAGGGCCATGGACCTCTAGTGTATCGTGGCAGAAAGACGGCAAGACGAAGCCGAAATTGATGTGGTTTACGTTTCTCCGCTTGCCTTCCTGCAGGGGCATTGCTTGAACAGTGTTTGCAATAGTTAGAACAAACGTACAGGGACATGCAGCTTTTCACACGCCCCAACCCCATGCACTTTCCCAAACCTGTCCTGAAAATTCTGGTTTATCAGCGTCGTGTCTTTTGCCAGCGTGAAAAAGTGGCCCGCGACGCTGGAGTCCAGCTGCAACCCAGCCTCTTCTACCAGTTCCCTTAAGGCGGCATTCTTGGCCGCATCTTCCTGCCAGTTTCCACCATGCCTGTAGACAAGATCTGCTGAAACTATGCTTCCAGCAGGTGTAGCAAGAAACCCGCTGCACCTTCGGTGCGCCAAGACACGCCAGTCGAAATTGACATTCATGAACAAGTATAGCGCCACACTGCCATACTCGTCGGAATGTCGCGGCATGTCCTGCTGTGTTGCCAAAGCAGTCTTCAATCTGCCTTGCCCTTGCTTGAAGCCCAGGCTGGCGCGCAAGCAGTGTGAGATGCAGTTGTGTTTCATGATCACTGAACGGCAACAACATTTGAGAGCTGTTTTTTTCCACTAGCAGCCTGAGTAAGTAAGTTTGAACAACCAAGGCAAGGAGCTCCAACAAATAGATCATTCGACAGCAACTGTTCAACTGCGGTTGCAGAGCTGGTTCTAGATGCAGTTTTGTCAACAATGTGGTGCGCATGGAGTTGCGGAAGCTTTATGTTGAAGAGGCGAAGGGCAATTCCTGCTGTCGCCAACGACAACACAACCGAAAAAAACAAAGTCGTGCAGTGTTACCAGATGCCTGCATACCCTACTCGAAGAGCTGCACAGCCAACCCAGGGCGGGCCCTTGCTCATGGATTGACAAAGCATTGCGCTGCGTTTTTTTTCTGGCTGCAAAATGTGCGAAGAGACTGTTGCGGCAGCAATTCAAGTAAAACACTGGCAAGACTGCGTGGCCGCAGTTTGCGTCCAGCGATGCTCGAAGACTGTCTCCTTGGGCTGTCTGTGTCTAGCAATGCTTGATTGTCTCCTTGGACTCATTCTTCTGATTCAGCAGCTTAATAATCATCATCTCTATCTTGTTGACACGGCCTTGCACCCCTGTCAGCTCGTCCAAGATTTCCTTAAGCACTTCCTCGGGCGGGAGCGGCGGCGGACTCAGCCACGGCGGCGGCGGGGAGGTGCTGGTCCACGCCGAGGATGCCTGCGATGATGGCGGCAAGCGATCATACACGGCGCCCACCCAGTTAGTACACATCGGCGGGTCGCAATTTTCGGACCGAACTTTGAAGGCCTCATCCCTGGTGTAGCGCCAGCTGTGCTGCAGGCCAGCCTCAGCCTTTCCCTCCAGCAGGCACACGCAGCAAATCACCTCAAAGTTCTGACCGCAAACCATCACACCGCTGGCTTTGAAGGCCTTCTTCTTGAACAACGGGGTCTTGCATTTCCATCCGCAGACATCGCACACGGCCTGCCAGTCAGAATTCCACGGCATTGTCTGACTGACAGCTGCGTTTCCGCAGATGTTCCACAGATGTTCCTTAACAGCTGCGGCGGGCAAGTCAACCATCACGACATGAACACAGCATCCCTGACACATGTTTCAAACTGTTCACAGGCGCGCCCGAGCAAACACAGGCACGAATCGAAGACAGCAGCTCTACCACCATTAGCCTTGCGTAAGAGGGTCTTTTTCTTGTTCCGACCTTGCGCCCGAAACGTGTAAAGTCAAGACTAAGCTACTGTTGGAATTTGCAGAGGTGTTGGCCATTAACAAGAACCAACTGCGGGCACGCAGTTGGTTTTCGCGGCAGCAGCGCTGCGTGGAACACCGGCAGTATAAACATGGGACCAAGGGCATTCTGACTATCTTCGTTTACCAGCACGGGTGCGAGGCGAGTGAGCCAGGCATGCGTCACCCGGCGCGCCTGGGGCGGCGGGTGCGAAGGGCCTCCTGTTCAGATGCACTGCTGGAGGAGTCACACAGCAAATCGGGCAATGCGGCCATGCCACGTATATACCACCGCAAGTCTGCATGCACCCACCACTCGGCAGCTTGTAGCGATGCTCGCTCGCCGAGGGTAAGGAAAGGCCATAAAGCTTCGGCCGCTGCGGGCGTGAGAAAATCAGTGCTCCCCCAAAGCGGCTGCGGCATCGATGCTGGGGGTGCCGGCGGCGTGTCGTCAGGCACGCTGTTGTGCATACACCAGTCTGACTGTTCCATCATGGCTCCCCTAAAAAAAGGCCAGTTTGGACCAGAGCGCTGCAAAGTAAATTGCACAAAAAGCATGTCAAATTGACAAATATTGCCCCAGGTGCTCTTTTTCTTGCCTGCAAACAAGCATGCGGCAGCAAACACATCGTTTCTCAGGCTGCAGCAGCCCCTCAAGCTCAGCCCAAACGCTCACTGTGTTGCCGCAGTGTGTTCGTATATGACTTCTCGAAGCACCGGCTGCAAGTCCTGTATCAGGACATGGACTGGCCAGAGTATGGCCAGAAACACACACTCTGCGTCGTGGCCAGCGGCAAGACCGCCCCACACATCCAGGGCCTCGCTCACCTGCAACATTTGGTCATGGAGAGTGCGCAGCTCGTCAAGCTTAACCTTGTTCAGCTACCCCTTCATCGGCCGCAGCATCTCGTACTCATCAAACATCCACAAGCCGTCCTTGTAGCGCACATCAGTCACCGGTGTCTTGTGGCGGAAGAAGTGTTCAAGCACAGCGCATGTGGCGCAGCACTTGCTGATGATCTTGGAGTTCATCCGGTTGTCTTCGTACAGAGGGCCCAGAGTCTCTCAGACCTTGATGAGCATCGAGAAAGGGATCTTGTCTGGTTGCCCGCAAGTGATTTGTTGGATGTCTTCCGCCAACTTGTATAGGCAATGCCCCCGCAGAATGCCAGGTGAGCCCTCCTCCAAGTACCTGGATGCCATGGCTTCGCCAGCTTTGGTTACAAAGCTGGACATTTCAACAAGTTGAAGCCGAACCGAAGCTGAGCCAGTTGAACCGAATGGGCGGGCGGCGGGCGAAAACTCAATGAGCCGCACGCAACGCTGGCAGCAAAACAGACACGCTTTTCCTTGTGCTTTGTAAAACTCAGGAGTTGCCAAACTTCTCAGGCAAAGCAAAAACCTAAGCTGAGCCGGGCTCTCAGGGGAAAGGCTGCGTTTCCGCAGCCTTTTCTAGATGCAAGTTCCGTCAGAGTTCAAGGGTAAACAGACAAGCTCACGCAAAGTCAAACAAGCATCGTCCAACAGCATCTCCAATGGTGTAAACTGGCAGTCAATGTCGGCCAGTTCGTTCAAGAAGTGCAGAACCTGGGTCGACTCTTCCACAAAGGCCCGCTCTTCAGCAGTGACGCGTGGAAGTTGCGTTGGTCCTGGAGAGCCTGGAGAGCACAAATCCCGCACAAGAGGCTCCCTGTCCATATCATCAGAAGGCAATGGCGAAATCAGCGCGCGCTCCATACCAGCAAGAACGACTGCGAAAGGAAACATCGCGGCTCTTCGCCCAGTTCTTTCCATGATCAACCGCCGCAGGACCCGGCTGCATTTCCTGACAATAATCTCGTCAATCTTCATTTCAATGACATGCAGCGCCACGCAATGCGCGAGCTCGTCAACGTCAACCCCGTAAATGTCCATGGCAGCACGTGCGCCAAGTTTCACTACCAGCTGACATAGCAAAAACAACTCTCTGAGCCACCGGATTGTCCAAACATCAAGGCCCCCCTCCCTCCCCAAGATTTTCGGCAAAAAAACACTTCCGAAAAACGGATTGTTTTGACAAAGAACGCGCACGCGAAAAAACAAGGTTTTCGGTCCAAGAAAAAGCACACAAAAAAGGCATAAAAAGCATGTCCTTACTGGGATAGGGTCGTACTTATAACTTGAGTTATAAGTTACTACAAGTGGACTTATAACGTGGGACAAGTGGACTTATAAGTTTGCTAAGTCCGAGGATAGTTATAAGTTACTTGTCTATGTTTAACTTAGATAGGCCCACTTATACGAGCGTTCCGGGTGCCGGGACTTAGAATGAACTTAGCTGGGACTTAGCTTTTTAGCACCATTTGAGGAAAACTACGTGCGTCTACCTCGCTGAGTCTACGTGTCTGCCTGCGTGCGAAAAAGCACGCGTGCGCTACCCCTGACATGTTGCGGACCACATCGCTGAACGAGAGAGAAAGCCTGACACCGGACTACGCGCGCGCGCATCATTTTTCGAGACGTACGGTCGCTCCCGGCTAGACCGCGCAGGGCGGAACACGGCGTAGCGGCGGCGGGGCCGCTTCCATGTTTGGAAAACACATCGCGGCAGGACCGCGCAGCGACCATCGCGGCAGGACCGCGCAGTGAGCCATCGCGGCAGGACCGCGCAGCGAGCCATCGCGGCAGGACCGCGCAGCGACCATCGCGGCAGGACCGCGCAGCGACCATCGCGGCAGGGCCGCGCAGCGACCATCGCGGCAGGACCGCGCAACGACCATCGCGGCAGGACCGCGCAACCATCGCGGCAGGACCGCGCATCGCGGCAGGACCGCGCAGCGACCATCGCGGCAGGACCGCGCAACGACCATCGACCGCGCATCGCGGCAGGACCGCGCAGTGAGCCATCGCGGCAGGACCGCGCAGTGAGCCATCGCGCATGCAGTTTACGCTGTTTGTTCGCGCTGCTTCGCACGCTTGGCTCGATGGAGCCGGAGCATTTTTTGCACTGATTGACTCGGTTTAATTTTGTTGTGCGATAATCGTTTCTATAGCGGTGTCTCCGCTGGCGGCCGGTCCGCCTTCATATAGTCGCATGGGGTGGTTTCTCCGCCGGCGGCCGGTCCGCCCATTTTGCTTTTCTCGTTTGATGATATATCATTGTAGCGGTGGTTCCGCTGGCGGCCGGTCCGCCAAGCTTTTTTTGCCACGTTCATTTTCATTTCGAGATGGCACTTGAAGCGGTTGTCCGCTGGCGGCTGGTCCGCCCAGGAATTGTTCGGCGTGATTTTTATTTCGAGATGGCACTTGAAGCGGTGGTCTGATGGCACCTTGCGATTTTTTGCATGTTTGGATTGTGAGTGCGCGGGTGAAAGGCTGCAAGACTCAATCAAGGCTCCAGAATCCAGACTGCTGACTGCAAACTCCACACTCCAGACTGCAGACTCCAGACTGCAGACTCCAAACTGCAGACTCCAGACTGCAAACCAGACTCCAGACTGCAAACTCCAGACTGCAGACTCCAGACTGCAGACTCCAGACTGCAGAGTCCAGACTGCCAACTCCAGAATCCCGACTGCAGACTCGAGATTCCAGATTCCAGACACAATGACTCCTGCCTCCAGGATCCTGATCTTTTGTGGTGGAATTCGGCCACGGGGCCTAGTTAAGTTATGTTAAGTCGTGGTGACGCAACTGGGCCTCACGGGGAAAGTTTGGCAGTTAAGTTGATTGAGTTACAATAGGGACTCCACGGCTCCACACGACCCGCCCAGGTTAAGTTAAGTTAAGTTTTGTTAAGTTCGAAAAAACTGCACCGGCCTTTCCGGGCTTTGGGGCGGGGCTGTCTGGATGCTGGATTCTGGGGTCTGGACTGTGAATTCTGGAGTCAGGAGTCTGGATTCTGGAGTCAGGAGTCTGCAGTCTGGAGTCTGCAGTCTGGAGTCTGCAGTCTGGAGTCTGCAGCCTGGAGTCTGGAGTCAGTCTGCAGTCTGGAGTCTGCAGTCTGGAGTCTGGAGTCTGGAGTCTGCAGTCTGTCTGTGGAGTTTGCATTCTGGAGCCTGGAGTCTGCAGTCTTGATTCTGGAGTTGGCAGTCTGGAGTCTGGAGTCTGCATCGGGAGTCTGGAGTTTGCAGTCTGGAGTCTGCAGTCTGGAGTCTGCAGTTTGCAGTCTGGAGTCTGCAGTCTGGAGTCTGCAGTTTGGAGTCTGGAGTTTGCACTCTGGAGCCTGGAGTTTGCAGTCTGGAGTCTGCAGTCTGGAGTCTGGAGTTTGCAGTCTGAAGTCTGCAGTCTGGAGTCTGCAGTCTGGAGTTTGGAGTTCGCAGTCCGGAGTCTGCAGTCTGGAGTCTGGAGTTTGCAGTCTGAAGTCTGCAGTCTGGAGTCTGCAGTCTGGAGTTTGGAGTTCGCAGTCCGGAGTCTGCAGTTTGGAGTCTGCAGTCTGGAGTCTGCAGTCTGGAGTCTGCAGCCTGGAGTCTGCAGTCTGGAGTCTGCAGTCTGGAGTCTGGAGTTTGCAGTCTGGAGTCTGCAGTTTGGAGTCTGCAGTCTGGAGTCTGCAGTCTGGAGTGTGGAGTTTGCAGTCAGCAGTCTGGATTCTGGAGCCTTGATTGAGTCTTGCAGCCTTTCATCCGCGCACTCACAATCCAAACATGCAAAAAATCGCAAGGTGCCATCAGACCACCGCTTCAAGTGCCATCTCGAAATAAAAATCACGCCGAACAATTCCTGGGCGGACCAGCCGCCAGCGGACAACCGCTTCAAGTGCCATCTCGAAATGAAAATGAACGTGGCAAAAAAAGCTTGGCGGACCGGCCGCCAGCGGAACCACCGCTACAATGATATATCATCAAACGAGAAAAGCAAAATGGGCGGACCGGCCGCCGGCGGAGAAACCACCCCATGCGACTATATGAAGGCGGACCGGCCGCCAGCGGAGACACTATATAGAAACGATTATCGCACAACAAAATTAAACCGAGTCAATCAGTGCAAAAAATGCTCCGGCTCCATCGAGCCAAGCGTGCGAAGCAGCGGGAACAAACAGCGTAAACTGCATGCGCGCGCGCCTGCCCTGCTGCGTTGAGTCACACGAAAATGTGTGATTTCCAGCGCGTAATGCTTCATCACTGCCATGCTTCAAAACGCATGTGTTTGCAAACTCAATGAACTTAGAATGAACTTAGCGGACTTAGAAAAACCTCTTTTCTAAGTTCAAGATAAGTTACTTATAAGTCCAAGCTAAGTGCTAAGTCACTTATATCTCCAGCGTAAGTACGACCCTATCCCAGTAATGACCGGCCAGATGATGGGCCTGCGGTCACCTGCCATCCGCAACCCCTCATGCACATCCAATCGTAGAGCGACATCCAGATGTGCACCGACACAGGTGAATCATCCATACCACGCCTCCGTCGTTCACCGATAAGCTTTTCCAGTTGTTGCAATCCGGAGATGATGTTCACCGTATCCGGAGTCGATGAGACTGGCTCGCTCGACCCGTAATACGATCTCTCCTCGATGTTCGTCCACCCCTGCTCGTTGACCATCACTTGGAAAGTCTTCGTGCTCCCTTTCGCATTGACGGCCCTCAGGGGCCAATCCAGGACCAGGAAGCTCTTCTTCTGAATCATCATGTCACGGATCGTTGCCCCGCCGATGGGACCCCTTCTTTGTTCTCTGATGATCCGGCTCAACCGCGCAGGTGCGTTGTCAGGGTTCTTTTCCGCCTGTATCAACGCATTGATGAACGCATATATAGCTGAAGCCATGCCGTGTTGCTCTTGTTAACGTAGGAAAGGATGATCTTTTCAGCACTAGTCTTCTCTTCGAAATGTACTAGCGATGAAGTCAGACTCCTCAGCATGCACTCCCAATATGTCGCGTTCTTCCCCTCGGCGAGACATGGCCCAAACACTGTTTGTATGATTGGGTGCCCGGTGTTGGCGTCTATGTTGAACTTCACGTTGACTGTTGCACCACGCAGGGTGACACCTCCCTCGAATGAGGTGTATGTCTCGTGTCCAGCCGTGGCGCCGATGATCTCCCATCTGTCATCATCACCGCCAGAGTTCATTCGGAAGATGGAGTCTATGATCTCGTTGTCAATCTTGTTGGCATCGCTTGCAGACGACCATCCACCCGAAGCTCCCTGCTGTGGGTTTGACCCGCCAGAGGTTTGTTGTCTTTGCCCAGAGCTGGATGACGATTTCCGCTGTCGCTCTGTCTTCTGCGGTGGCTCAGTTTTCGATGGGCCCATCACCCACCATGTTGGTTCCTCGCCGTCTGTGAAATCCTCAGGGTACCTCTCCAGCTCCCCGTCCTTCTCGTTGTAGGTGCAGTAGTTGTTCTGGTCGAAGTTATTCACGTGCCCCTTTTCTGCCTCTGTCTCAATTTCCTTCAGCCAATTGACCCACTTGCGCCGATCTTGGTTCTCAGCAGCCCTGTCGGCCGCATGTGGCGCTAAGCTGATGGAGTTGATGTTCATCGCGGGCAGCGTGGACTTGTAGATCATCTCGATACACCACGAGCAATTCCTTGCCGCCTCGATCTCCCAGTACAGGTCCTTCAACTCAGACTTGTCCGGTCGAAAGCAGACTTTGCATGAATGGTCCGACACATTCTTCTCCCCGACCAATGGCTGCAACCTCCTCAGGATGAAGGATACACACATGAGTGAGTTCACCGCCCCGATGCATGCATCTGAGATGTCATTGGGAATTGATCCGCAAATCATCCAGCGTAAAAAAATTGTGCTGGTGAGCGCGCTCATCTCTCCTCATCGCAAACGCCAGGTTCTTCGTTGACATGCGCAGCTCCTTCTGGTAGACCAACCCAAGGTCCCAGTTCCTCTGGTAGTCGACCTTTGTGCTCCGCTCGTAGAGGTCGACCTTGGGAGGTTTGATTACGCTCAGCGTAAACACTTTCCCCCAATTCCGATCTCTGAACTTCGCAATTCTTCGATCGGTTGTCAGGAATTCTTCTGAACTCCTCCACCGCCTCGATGATGACGCCCTAGTCGGCTCATCGCTGATGAAGTCCTTGTACACAGCCCCTACCTGAGTATCTTGGTGAAATGCAGCTTTAAAGGATCGCTCCTCATTGTCTTCGGCCACACCTGAAGCGAGGTCCCAGATATCCGCAATGGATCTCAGCATGTCGGCCCCTTCGATGCAGTACTTGGTGACGTTCAGCAGTTCAGGGTTCTTTGTAAGTAGCGAAGCCTCCCCACAGAGTTGGTTCAGTGCTGCCACTATCTTCTTTCCCTTACTGCAGAATTCTCTCCATCCTAGCATGCATTCATCGGCAGAAAGTAGCCCGAAGATCTTGCTGAGGAACTCCAACGCGACCCTCATGGATTGCCCTTCACCTTTCATCATGCCGCGGCATTTCGCAGAGTAATACGCTGAGTAAGCAAATATGACGGGGACGCCAATGTCCTCGACCCATTTTATGCATGTACCCAGATCTCTGCTCGTCTCCATTCTCCTGGGAATTCTCTTGCCCTCTTCAACAGCGTTCTTCAGGAATATCGCCGCTTGTCTGAATTTCCCGACAGGCACACAGAAGAATTCATTTGCATTGACGACGGTCGCATTGGCAGTCATCTTGATGATATTCTCCAGAACCAGGAAAAACCCAAAATAGGCAGCAATATATAAAACCACTGAATGGGTTCAAATTGCACCCAGCTGCAACCTGAGGTTCGGGTCTGGCCCGGAACCTCGTCGGTACAGTCGAAGTGGTGTGGTTCTCGCGTGCAGCAACCTGTCGCCGCCGTGGATTCCCCCGTGCTATGCAAGCAAGAGCGGGTTTCAATCGCGCCTGTTGAAGGCACTTTGCTCGAGCACGAAAACGCCGGAGGATCACACTCACAATCAATGACGTGTATAACTGGGTTTCTTTAGTTTCCCGACCAGCACAAGGTCCGTGTTCATGGTTCCCGTTACATTTCTTAGACGACGAACTTCCAAGCTCAAAGTTCCAGGAAACAACTCTCCACGGTTTCTTGATTGGCAGAGGTTTCTTCGCGTACCTTTGCTTCAAACCGTAGCGACACCCATCAAATTCATGACTGGTGCCATCATGAACAACCTCATGCAGTCTCTCATCCTTCCAATAATCGCAACTTCCGGCAACTCAAACAGAATAGCAGCATGTTTCGTCATGGCATGTCGTTTGATTTCTACAAAACGTCCAAATAACTTCCAAAATTCCTTTTGTTTGGCCTCGATTTTCTCTGCGGTGTCAATTCCGCGAGTCTTGTTGAGGCGTGCCCATGATGATCGCCCCGTGCAAGGCCCGGCGAAGAACAACAAATCGGAAGATTTAGTGAGCACATGTCTAGCGATTCTCCCCCCGTACTCGCTCATTAAGTCATCGACCAAAGTAACGGTCACGACCTGAGGCCCCTTATGCCGGGCAAGGGTAGTGAACCAGTTGCGAGGCTCGGAACACGCCAACAGCACGATGGGCCGGGACAAGTCAACGCTATACAAGGTGACGATTGTGCGAGTTCTCATACCAGGAAGCGAGACATGCAAAGGAGCGCGAAGCACACCACCGTCATGGTTAACCAGCGCGAGCTCAATGCCCGGTGCCAACTGTGGTTCGTGCTTCGCCGCAATGCGATATGGAACAAAACAACGACCAGGAACAAATTGCTCATGACTGGTATGCAGACAACGCATGTCATGCATCCACGAAACGCAAACGCCATGGCTTCTCTCAAGGTGGCGCATTGTAGGGTTTCTCCCCGATCGCACAACCCCGATCATAGCCTTGTTATCGTCATAGAACAGAAAGTTCGGTGACTTCTTGAGAATCCGTTGCAACAACTTAAGAGCAGGCATACCCATGGCTCTCATGGCAACATCGGCCGCGACAATTTCGGCCTCAGGAGTTGAGTGACTCACACAACCCTGTCGTTTCGAGCTGCCAGACAACGGAAACCGAGTATTGGGCCCTTGTATATTCAAATGCCCACCAGAGGTGGAACGCAACGATTCAACACATCCTGCAAAATCGGCGTCAGCATACAAGGCCAGGTGTCCATGGGATCTCCGACCCATCCGACCATGCGCCAATGTTTCATATGATGTACATAGCACATCAAATGGTGCAAACCCCGATCATCGGAGTCCGTCCACTTGTGCACATTTCGTGCCAAGCGATTCACTTGCCGCAACAAATCGAAGCGAGCAATCCGCGCGCCGTACAGCAACTTCATCAGTACGCTAGCGGCATGCGGAGCAAGGTGTCCACGCACGGGCTCCTTCATGGCCAACTCAGGAGCCCCTCCCCGCTGGTCCGGCACTGAGGCAGAACCGTCGGTGGGCACAAGATTGTTACACCAATTGCACACGACTGACGGGCCCTTTTTTGCAGGCTTCCGTGAGACGTGACCTTTTGTTCCTTCATGTGTTTCAGGTGTGACAACCTTATTCAACTTTACGTCGCCCGCCACCTCGAGATAGCGATCAACACAGGAACGTAGGAACTGTTCCATGTCATAGGTCACCGTTGTGACGCGGTGTCCATTCCCGAGAGTGACATTCCCCTTGCTTTGATTACAACCAAGGTACATGTCAAGTCCAGTCTCGGGCTCAATCTTCAAACGTGTACGCAGCATGCTCCATCCCTGGGCAAGGTTCTTTAGGGGACCTGCCATTTTGAAGTCATCGACATACACAACCAGAACAAGTTGGAGCTTTTCATGAATGTACACTGACGGCCATTCCTCACCGATGGGTTCAAAGCCAACGGCACGCACTGACTCATCACAGCGCTGCTCCCAAAATGTTCCTGCATCAGGATGTCCGCGCAGTGCCTTCCTCAGTGGAACCACGGGCCTCCTGTACTTACCCCAATTACACTCACTCGGCACAGCCTCAGGTGGCAATTCAATCCAACATGGCGTGCCTCTCAGTGTGGCCTGAATGTACGCTTGCACAGCGTCGGCCATCTGCACATCCCAACCATCATGACAACCCAAAAAATCCGCCCAACGTGAGGCCTCGAACGAAGCAGGAGAGTTCCCCAAGTCTTGAAACATCGCAGCTTCAAAGCTGTGATTCTTCACCTGGTTCCCCAGCAACACGCCTCTACCTTTGAACTTCCTCTTGGGATCGCCAACAGGCAATTGTGAATGCTTTTCAACGCAAATACCATGTGCTCGAGCCATGTGTATCTCTTCTCCTTTCGCTTTTGCCTCCTTGGCTACAGCGTCATATTCCCGCACTGCATCAAGGTCGATGGTCGATTAATCCCGACCATTCTTTCTTCATTGTCATATTCCCGCGCTGCATCAAGGTCGAAGACGCCCTGGTCGATTAATCCCGACCATTCTTTCTTCATTGATGCCAGAGCATCAGGGTTGGTCAACATCTCTTTTCGGCCAACCGGCCTGGACACCAATGCGTCGAAGAATCGAACAACTTTCTCGGCCTTCTCTCTGTGCTGTATTAGCTCAGAGGTCACACACGTCATCGATGGGTACTTCTTAGCTTCGCCTTCCTCTCCTACTGCAGGTAGCGCAAGTGGTACTTTTCCCGAAATCACCTCAGCAGACTCCTCCCATTCATACCAGGTAAAATCCGTCGGCGTATCATCCGCAGGATCCGGCCCCGATATCAGTTCAGCTTCGTCTTTCTGACGCTCAATGACTGATGCAACTGCTTTCGTCCAATTTGGAGTCGGCCTCGACCGCTCCTCAGACATGAACTTCCAGGCATATATTACTACCAGACACACAAATTCTTTCTCAAGCTGAACACTCTGTCTCAAGACATCTTGGAATTGCTTGGAGTCCATGAGGACAACCGCTCCGTCAACCGGGTTTACGACTATCCTGACCCAATCAAGCTCAGCCAAGTGCTTCCCATCCTGTGGGTTCTTGATCTTTGACACGTTCTTTCGCAATCCCAATTGTACTGCCAGTCAACTCCACCCCAGCGGTTCCGAAGCATGGCCCGAATTCTCTTAGCACCGGGCATCTGCAACGTCTGCGTTTCAGCTGGCGTAGAAATCTCGGATCCTTTGCTCTTGGGTTCTTTCTTCTTCTTGCCACCACCCTTCACCTCGGCTTTCTCTTCCTCGGTGTAGTACTTTCTCATCATTGCCCATTCGGCGGGAGTATACTCTGGAGGTCTCGTCGTCTTCATCAACCTGAATCCATCCTTCCCAACGGGATATGGTCTTCCGGCCTTCTCGATCTTAACCTCCTTGCCATCATCATTGACGTATGTTATGCCATCCCCAGGTAGTCCAGCCGACACATGTGGAAGGTCGGGCTTCACAACCTCTTCATCGTCCTTGGCATGTCCATCGCCTTTCCCTTTTGACGAGCTCGGTCCAGCATGCTCTTCTTCTACATGATCCCCCCCATCTCCGACAAGTATCTCCGGACCTTCATCAAGCAGTAGACCAGCGATCTGATCGACCTCATCGTCAAGCAGTCGCTTTTCGTCACTCTGCAATAACTCGGGCTCGTAGCCCGCTGCTCCAATAGAATCCGGGCCCCGCGCGAGAGGGCTAACTGAACAAGGAGAGCTGTTCGCGCTGCCAGCAGATTTCCGCAATGAACAAAGCGATAGGCAGCGTTGCCAAGTGGAAATTTTATACTGCGCTCGTGGCTGCCTTGCGACCTGGGCGCAGCAACAAGTGAAAGTGGCAGCGCTAGCTTGCTGGCAATCTAAAGCGGGCGGCAAAACGATGAGCAAGGCATGCCAAAAATGCAAAGCCCCTCAGCAAAGCCAGGCCCGGCTGCATCCCAGGCTGCAGGAGCTCTTTGCGCAGTACGAGTTTTTCGTTGCAAAAGTTTACCATGGCCAATGGTCTGCCCCAACTGTTAAGCCGCAAGAGCTTTGGAGCAACGACAGCCAGCTGCTTCAGCGCCTGTGGATTTGTGGGGGCTCCAGACCTGTGATGCCAGCCGGATCCAGTACAGAGCTGGTCACGCGCCAGCGCAAGGCTGATGGGCCGTACAGCTGGCAGGGTCGAAAAGGCGCCCTTCGGAACTCTCAGCCGCGGCCTCATCGCGATCCATCTCACGCATTATAAAAGCACCTGCCAGGTCGTACACAAAGGAGTTTGGCCAGCACCTGGCCTTCATCATGTCTGATTGCGCGCGAGGATCCCTGCAGGCAAGTTTCATGCGTCGGGCGCAGCTGGCTGCAGACTGCACACAGCCGACACGCCAGGAGCCCAACTGCTTGCCTCGCGAGCTTGCGCACGTCCCAAGCACTTGGACAGATCGACAGCTGTTCCAGGAGCGATCGCTCTGCTTGCTTGTTTGGTTGCGCGAGCTCTTAATTTTGTTGCAGGACATGGCCTGGCCGCCAGAGGATCACTGGCTGGATGCCCGAGCCTTAAGTTTTGAGGTCTTGGTTTGCAGATTTGGGCTGCAGGCTGCACTCCCAGAGACTGTGGAGTATTTGCTCAAGAGCCGCCACTTGCAGCCCCAAAGCTTGTGGGATGGCCTGCTTCAGCGGCGCCCCGTGATATCACGCTGCATGAGTGATTCTGAGCAAGCGCGCGGGACGCCTGCGTGCGCTGGAAAAAATAGGGGCGCAAATTTCGCGCATAGATGCATAGATGCCGCAAAATCGCGCATAAAAAAACCGTGCTTTTTCGGAGCCCTCCCACGATGACATTTCAGAGGTGCGCCGGTCCCTGGGGCCATATGGAGCCAAAGTTGCATGTATGCACGACATATCATTTTTTATGCACGAAATGGCGGTTTTTATGCGCGAAATGCGCCCCAGCGCCTCGCCTCTGTCAGGCCGCAGAGTGAAATTCGCACACGCACGCTGCAGCCGACCTAGTTCAGTCCGAACAGCAAGTGTAGCTGCAGCGCCATGGAGCAGTTGAAGGAGCGCTTGCAGGGAAGAGCTCCCACGCCTCAAGAACTCGCAGAGGCCATGGGGATCTCAGTGGAGACTGCCGGGGCCATGCTCAAGGCCGCGCAGGCAGAGGCCGCTGCTGCGGCTGCTGCTGCTGCCTCGACTCCTGCTGCGGCAAAAGCCGCGCAGGCCATTAAGCCAAAAACCAAACGCAAAAGCAAGAAGCAGGACGCGGGAATGTCGGCTGAACAGCCCCCTGCTGCACCAGCTAGCGCCGCCCAAGCCGGAGCCGGTCGGGGACGGCGCGGCGGATGCGAAGAAGCAGGGCGCGACTGACTCTTGCAAGCCTCCGCCCCTCAAGCGCTTGAAGCCCGCGCTCGAGTTGAAGCAAGGCCCGCTCGAGGAGACACAGCCGGCTGCGCCTGCAGAGCTGGAGCTGCAGACTCCACCCGCGCGGCGGCCGACTTCCCAGGCGCGCGCGTGCGTGTAATCAACGATTGCTTCTCCAGACTCTCCAGCTAGCTATAACAGGATGCCTTCATGAAGGACTGGCTCACCAGCGCTCGCGAGCTCATACGTGGTTGAGATACCGGCCTGGCGCTCAGTTTTTTTCTTGCGGCGTGTTTTGCTTCTCCTGCGGGCAGGACGACTCGCAGGCGCTCCAGTCTGAAAGCCCGGCAAATAGACAATTTGTGAGCCAAGCATATGCATGCAGGCTGAAGAGCTTTGCCACGGCCAGCGGCGCCTGCTCAGCAAGGAGCTGTTTTCCGATCAGGAGGTGCCGCCGACGCGGCGTGGCGTCACGTTCACCGCACGCAGTTCACGCGTGTCACGACACGGCACGCATGCTCATGGCACACATGCATGCAGGCCATATCCACGCACACGCAGTCAGGCCCGCTGAGCCAGTGGAGCCGGAGGTCGAAACCCAAATGCTCGAAGACTCCCTTGAGGTCTCACAGCTGCCTGAGAAGCTGCCCAAGGACTCCGAGCTGCCCCAAGAGTCTCAGCAGCTGCCCGAGACCAGCTCCCAGCAGCTGCCTGACTCCCAGCTGCCAGCAGGCAGCTGAACTCGGAGGAGCTCGACGGCTCGATGAGCCAGATCCGGAGGAAGAGCGGCGCGCAAAGCAGCGGGCGTACCACCAGATGCAGCGCTTCAAAGTTTCGGCCCGGGCAGCAGACTTCCCGCAGCTGGCCCGGCTTTTGAAGCGAGGAACTCCGGCCGAGAAGAAGGAAGTCATGCGTGGGTGGATGGAGACAAACGGAAATTGCGCCGCTATGGAGGGCCGGCTGAAGCTGACCGCCAAAATGACGGCCCGCTCGAACGAGCTCGAGGAGCTCCTCACCGTCCGCAAGATGCGTGAGAAGGGTATCTCCGAGCCCCCTGGCTGCACGTCATTTGGCGCGCGTACGGCACATGCATGCTTATAAGTCAAACTGTTTGCAGGGAGAAGATCCAGGCGACCATCCAGTCCCAGGCTGGTGAGGCGGACCCTCTCGTGCCCACAGACCCCAAGTCTCGCCGCTACTGGATCACCACGGATATCACAAGGAACCGTGGGAATGAGTCCAATCTGGAGACAAGCGTGGAAGGCCGCATCCGTCCTCAAGATGCTTCGCCGTGCCGGAGATGACGCGGATGCTGTCGGCCCCAGCGCATGCGAACACGGTGCCTGCAGCTGCAGGCGAGCAGTCCGGCCGCGCGATCCTGGACTTTGTGCAGTCCACTGCTAGCTCTGCGCCGCCTGTTAAGGCTGCAGGCCAGGCGCGTGCTTTTAGCTTCCCACATGCGATTTTTCCTCCTGCGCAGGAAAGGCACGCGCCAAGCCAAAGGCGAAGAGCAAGCAGGCCGAGGGGCCCACGGGCCCGCTTGGCCTGCGGGTGGAAGGGCTGGGCTTCAAGCAGAGGATGGACAAGTTACGCGCGGCGCTTATAAGTGCACAATCAGAAGATCTATCTCAACTTTATTCTGTGAGGCGCAGAGCTCAAGAAGGAAATGACGGCGCTTCAGAACCTGCTCCTCGACATGCCGCCGGGGGATGACAAGCAGTCCATTGCCGCGTGCAAGGTGTCTCTGGAAGCCTGCTGGGAGAGGACCGCGCGCGTGCGTAGCTTCGTCACATATAGGATCCTGCACGCGTGCGTCACACGGGTGCGCGCGCGCGCCTGTCAATCAGGATCTCGAGTTGGACAAGCATGGAACACTGGAGCGGAATCGATGCCATAGCTGAGGAGGCGCCTGTGCTTTACACACACACACACACACACGCATGCGCGTGCTGCGCCTGCGTCGCACGCCTGGCAGGTGCAAGCGATCCGCTTGAAGAAGGCGCGGGCCAAGGCGGTGGTGAATGAGTTGCGAAAGCCCGAGCCTCATTTTGCATTTTTCTTGCGTCCATTATAAACTCACTTGAGTGCATGCCAGGGGATACGCCTAAGTGATCTGAGCTGGCGGATCGCGATTAGTTTTGATATCAGCATCGCGCTTCGTGCGCCTGCCGGAGAACAAGCACGTGCCTTGCGTATAGTTCTTTGCAAAATTGTTGCATATACCGTTTGACCATGCCCTGCTGCAGGCGCTTGACCGATGTCCCGGCCTCAGCGGCGCAGCTTTCACGCACGTGTTTGCGCTCAGATATTGCCCGGCCCTCAGACCATATGCGCATGCATTCTCACTTGCACGTACGCGCGTGCGTCGCTGCAGTGATATACCAGCTCGCCGCGTCACACGCACGCAAGCATGCATGCTCATGACACGCCACGCGCGCCATGCGAGTCACGCATTTCAGTCACGGGCACGCGTGCAAGCATGTCACGCCACGCATGTCACGCATTGTGCGCGCAGGCAGTGAAGTGGCAAGGATGCGCCGCGAGCTGGACGAAAGGCAGCGCGTTCGTGTCGCGCGCGCGCGTGCCCAGCTGCCATGCTGCAGGATGGCGGCTGAGATTGGCCGAGGCAGCGCCTCATTGAGAACTGCGGTCAGCATGGGCCGTGTGTATGGGTCAGATGTTTTCACGCACCTTGTATATATTATGCGTCTTGCACTTTCCATGCAAACCAGCGTCATTTAGCGCTTGTGGGATCAGTTAACTTAAGGAATTCAGCCCTGCTAGAGCAGCGCGCGCGCAACAAGTTGCGCGCAGCCCGCCTGACCTTTGACGCAGTGGTGTCATATGTGGATCTGCCAATGCGCCACCGCGAGCTCGGGTATGACAGAACCGTGTCGTGGCCGTTCCTCTTGCCGCATACGATCGTTCTGGCCTCGATCATGCTGCAGCGCATGTGTGTCTTAAGTTGCGCTGCGCGTGCTCGAGCGTGATGTGCAGATTTTGCGCTGCGCAAGGTCCAGGCCTTGATCGAGCATGGCTACCGAGACGTGCTGGGCCATGCTGGCCAAGACTACTGGAGTGTGCAGCAAGCAAATGGCGTGCAGCCACCTGATGCGCCCGACTGCATTGCAGCCATCATTTTTGGCGACGAAGCCGAGTTTACCAGCAAGAACCAGTACATGTGCTTGTGCTGGCAGTCTGACAATGCCGACATGGATGTGCAAGCGGACAGTCGCATGAGCCGCTTCCCGATCTGCATGGTTGATTCATCACTGTGCCGCATGGACGTCTATGGCGTGAACCAGACCCTGCAGCATGCTCTAGCAGCGGTGGCTAGCTTCAACGAGTTGCGCGCGGCAAGGCCGCTGGCTGTGCAGGTCTGTGGCGTGAAGGGCGACTGGAAGTATCTCAAGCAGTCGCTGTGCCTAAGCCGTTTTTATAACAGCAACAGAATTTGCATGCTGTGCGAGGCAACCAAAGATTTGAGTTGCCCCTACAGTGGAGGAGCACGATCCTGCAGTCAGAGCCATGGCAGCCGCAGTCGCCACCAAGCCTCCTGCAGATCCAGGGACTGCAGCTGCTCCAGAACACGCAGCTGGATCTAATGCATCTTGTGCATCTTGGCCTTGGGCGCAATGTGGTTGGATCAACGCTCTGCATCTTGCTCCGGCGGCGCGATGGCCCATTTCCAGGCTCAGACTTGCAGAAGCGCATTTCAGCTGCAGGTGCCCAACTTCGAGATGCGTGCGGGGCTGCAAGGACTTTATTGGAATGCGCTCCACCTCAGAATATGTGGAGTGCCACTGCAAAGCTGCCCAGATGACCGCCATGCTTGGATGGCTCCTAACTGTGCTGGCAGCCTGCAGTGACGAGGTGGCATGCCTGTGGTGCCTCAATGCTTTCATGGAGCTGCTCTTTGCGAGAGCGACGGCGCAGCCACACCCTCACGCAGAACGTTGCTGAGCACGCGCATACGCTTGGGATGGCATTCGTCCAGTTGTACTTGGAGCTCCACCACATGTACCGCAGGTGGTACACGTACATGCTCTTCAATCCACGGCCAAAGCTGCATCTCTGCGTGTGTGTCCTGGATGATCTCCGGGCAACGCGCCGCAACCCAGCCAGGTGGGTCAACTTCATGGACGAAGATGCTCTGAAGAAGCTGGGACAAGTTGCTCGGCGCTGCCACGCACGCACAGTCTGTACTGCGGCGCTGCAGCGCATGCTTGTTGGCCTCTTGCCGAAGATGAATGAGGCGCTGGCACTGCTCCGCAGGACTGCGCTGTGCGGCAAACCACGCATGCCACGCATGTCACATGCATGCATGTCACGCACATCACGTCACGCATGTCACGCATAATAGCGCACGTCACGTCACGCATGTCATGCCACGCATGCTGACATGTTTCGATGCAGGAAAGTGCCGCTGCAAGATGACGCGGAGCAAGAAGACGCTAACGTACGAGGAGGACGTTTGTTCTTACATGCGCATTGATGTTGCTATACGCGTGGCCTCGCAGGATCATGTGGGCATGAGCGGGCTTCCGGCACGCGTGCTGCCCGTGGATCCTGATCGCGCGCAAAAACGCGTGCTCATATGTCTTCTGGAGGTTTTGCAGGGTTGAAAGTTTGAATGTAGCATTCTATATTTGCTAAAATTTGGGAAACCATCTATATCAGAAATGGAAATCTATATCAGAAATCCGGGAATCGCAACAAACTATATATGAAAAGATTCTCTAGGTTGAGGAAATTGCCATCATGATCGATGACGTTCTGTACTACACGCTTCCCTGCATTGCGGAGCTAGTCTTTCCTGAGCCAGCCAAGTGGAAGAAATCCTGGGAAACAGTCTACAGGAGACTCATGCCGCACCGAACCAGCATTATACAGGATGAGGAGCGAGTCACGTCTGTCTCCGAACTGCCGGCTATGCGACCACCACACGGCAATCCAGGTTCCTGGACCGCTCAGGTCATCAACGAGATCTCCCGGAAGTTCAAGGACACGCTGCCCGAGCAACTCATTGTTCAGCTAGGCGTCTGCGAGAAGCGCTGGCCGTACATCCAGAAGACCAGACGGACCTACTCCCTGTTTGAGCCCACCAAGAAAGACTCGAGCAAAAATCAGTTCGGGATCCTCTTCTCCTTCGAACCACGTCGCCAACTACCTGACAACCATCGATCGCAGTCGATCTCGCCGTTCTTCTAGGCGCGCAACACGAACATCTACGCTGCCATCGCCATCCTGAAAGATGAGGAGCTCATCCGGCCTTCGAAATGGCTGATGCAACCACCTCCCAATCCCGAATACACCAACTGGAACGAAGTGTGGATTCCTCCAATGGGTTTCTGTTGCAGAGGCAGCATAGTTTCTCATGATGCTGCGGTGAAAGCTGCCGCCCAGTTCGCCGGGGTACACTCTCATCGCCCCGTTTGTATTGGGGGAGCGGCGAGACTGCGCCAACCCCACTGCGTCATTCCGCGCGGGGGCACGATATGCCGACATTGCTGCTTCCCACTACTATGATTGCATTCATGCCAAAGACGGCAGGTGGAAGCTTCGATCATCCATTGCGGTTCCTAGCTACTTGGGGATGTTCTGGTAAAGACCTTCGGCATTTTGCATCAATTACAACTCCCTTGCACTACCACTACGCGGTTTGTGCCAGCTGTTTTCGTGGTATCCATCATGACGTTTCTCTTCCGAAAAAAGCTGACCGTGTTATTGTATGCTTGCTGATTGATGCGCCTTGTTGTTTGCTTGGTTGTTTCTAATCTTGATGCTTCCGCAGTTTGGGGTTTGCTACTGATCGGATCATGGACCATGGAGACCTTTTACGAGAATGTCGTTACCTACTACACTCCATCTCGTCGCAGATCAGTATCCTAGTAGCCGGACTACAGCGTCTTGAGGGTCACCAGCGACATCCACAACCACCGCTTCCCTCCGTGGTACACATTGGTCATCCTGTTGTCCCTCCAGTACCTACAGTTCCCGAGGTACATCCACCGCTCCCGCCTCCTTCAATACCGGCGCCAACATCTCCGAAGGCATCGTCGGCGAGACCACTTGGCCGTCGGGGACCTGCCCTTGCTTCGGACCATCGTGACGCCGTGCCGAAACACCCCCCAGCAGTCAAAGCTATGCCGGCGTGTCGACCATCCGGACTCTCATATGGCCGTTGAAGCTCGGCGAGCGGTAAAAGGTCCTCAGTCTTCAGACTTAGCGGTAATGCATGCCAGTTTGTGTTGTTTTTGATGACTTAGCCGCCTCGCGTCAAGCGTCCCACCAGCACCAACCGGTACGTACTTCTCGGGGCGTTGAGCCACCTGAGTCTATTGGGGTCTCTGATCCATACAAGCCTATCTTCGAGCTAGTTGCTGAATAGGCTGATGCATTTTGATCGTGGCACAAAAGGGTGCTTTCACATGCTCTTGCTTTCATGTGTGTGTGTTGGTTGTGCATGGTTGTGCATGGTGACTGTCTCCTTGCTAGCTGGATCGGAACCTGCGGTACGCCCTGTCTTTCACTTCGACATGGACACAGATGATGCAACTCGGACGTCGGCCCGGATTGACGAGCAGCACCCATGGCTCGAATATTCCGTCTGGCAAGGTCAGGAGTGGGTGCGGATCTACACGCCGGGACAACCTCAACTGTAGCACCCAGAAGAGGAAGTACCTGACCTGCCAGACAACTTGTTTCGGGAGTGGAAACGGGTAACCGATCCAGATGATGAGACCCGTGAACCAGGTCAAGCATGGTCGAGACTGGCAACATCAAGGTTATCAACGGATATTGTCCGGCCATGAGTCTTTCTCCACCCATCATGCTCCGGATCAACCACTTGTTGACGTACAACATCCGGATATTATCCAGGTCGAGGAAATGTTCACCTACGCCCCATCCATGTCTGACAGTGCACATTCGTCATCTTTGCATCTTCCGCCTGTCTTCTATGGCGGCACACGTCTTGCTCAACTTGGAGATCCTTCGTCCCCGTCTTCTGAGCGGCATCGTACAGAGCGTGCAATTTCTCGTTTTCCCCGGATATTTTGGTAGACATTAAGGAGTTAAGGAGTTGAGCGAGTGATCTTCCGGAAGTGAAAAAGAGAATTTTCGCCCCTTGCAGAGGGGCGTGTGTGTGCGGAGTGGCAGAATACCCTGCCACCCCAATTTCTCAAGCAGGGGGCGCGGCAGCTCATTCTCTAGCCGTGCCAATGAAGCTGTGAGAATGAGCCGGAAAGGAGTTTGGACGCAAACTCCTGTACCTGCAAGTGATTCTGAAAGTCCTTTTGGCCCCCTTGGTTGCGGCGCTGTTTGTGCTTCTTGTTCTTCAGGTAACGTTTTCGCCTCTAGAGGCAAACTGGGTGCTTTGCGAGCCGAAAATTATTGTACTCGAGACTCATCAGTTGTACTCGAGACTCATCAGTTGTACTCGAGACTCATCAGTTGTACTCGAGACTCAGCAGTTGCACTCGAAAGATTAGCACCCTCCATTTGGAGTTCAAGTGTGTGTGTGTGTGTGTGGGGGTGGGTGCGTGGGTGCGTGAGCGCGTGCGTGGGTGGGTGGGTGGGTGGGTGTGTGTTGTGCGTGAGTCTGGTGTGTGTGTGTGTGTGCCTGTGCGTGGGTGCGTGCGTGGGTGGGTGTGCGTGCGTGAGCGCCCGCGTGCTTGTGCGCGCGTGCCTGCAAGATGACGGGAAATGGCTAGAAAATAGATGGGAAATGTCGAAGATGGATGGAAAACTGAGGGAAGATGTTTGGAAAATGCATGTGTGTATGTGTGCAAGTCCTAAGTAAGGAAATGTAGGTATGTTTATGTTGTTGTTGTCGCTGCTGCCTGCTTTGCCGTCCTTGCAAGAGCTGTGAGGTTGAGCCTCGCGATGCTGCCACGGCCGGTTGTGTGCCAGCAACGTAAATCCGGCTACGCCTCCTTGGGGTAGCATGTCCGCTAGGCAATTAGCCTGCTAGCTTTAGCTATAGGGGCTGCACCCTGGCGCCGCCGACCCTCGCCACTTGGTCGTGATGCGCGGCCTAAATCCGGCACCTCTGCATCACCAGCTCGGGCTTGCGGTTTTGCTTGACTGTGGGAAACCCTCGCGAAACATCGCGTGTGTGCGTTTAGGCCATGTGGCTGACATCGTCAGGGTCTGGGGTTGGGCCTGGGCGATGCTTCAGCGGGGCTTGGTCTGCATCATCAAGACTTCCTTCCAAAAAGCCTCTCCACCCACAAAGCACTGTGTATCGGAGGGGTACAAGCGAGGCTCATTTTGGCGCCAAGCGCTGCCGGGCACGCCGGCGATGCTGGGTCCTCGCTCTACAAAACGCTGAAAATACCGCCAAAAACTGCTGTGCTGAGCGTTGGGCTGTTGTTCTGTCCGTTTTGCTTTTGCTGTGGCTGGCTCGCGTGCTGCGCGGTCCTTGCTTTTTTCGCGTTGGTTTTCGGGCCTTCTGGCGCGCGCGCGCGCGCGCGCGACCCCAGCCACAAAACGCTGCTATTTACGGTGATTTGTTGCATTTGCGCTTCCGGCCTGGCTTGCGGGCTGCTCTTTTTGGGCTGCGCGCGCGACCCCATGTCAGCCTTCTGGGTTGGGGCCCGGATGGGGCCCAGAAAGTCGGCATCCCCGGCATTATCTGGGGTTAAGGTGGGCAACATGAATAACCTAACCAGCCATATCATAGCACACGCTACGTTTCTCATGCAAAAAACATGACATGACATGGTATAACTTCAAAGAGGCGTAGCCGGCTAGAGGCCGCAGGCCCAGAAAATGTCCAAAAACCAAATTCCAATCGAATTTCTCAAAGCACCTCCCAAACCGCCTGCAGCACGAAGCCCCGCTGGGGCCGCGCCAATGGCTCTTCGAGCTCCACCATGGGCTGACCTGACCGATTGGGTTGCTGACGGTCGGGGCCTGGAACTGACACCTCCGGTCAGGTGAGAAGGTGAATGACACCAACGTTGATCGGCGCAAAAGGGACACGCGTAGACCTCAAAGCCAAAGGGCGTCAACCTTCCCAAACGCAATCGGCAGCGCCTCTGATGGCCCTAGATGGCCCTAGAGTGGAGGCTAAAACTGAGGGTGCGCAACGAAGAAACCAATGTGCTCCAGCCGACTCCTCCCGATGGCCTTCCTCATCTAAAGTCAGTCCTTCTGGCTCCGTGCCAGCAGCCTGAGCCTCCTGAAAGCGAACTGGCGAACGGCACGTGCTAGTGCCATTGAATGGAAAAACCAGCCTGTTGGCCATGTTTCTTTGATGGCTGTAGGTTGATCTCACTGAGCAATGGAATGAGAACATAATGATCGGGACATCTTGCGCTTCAGGCTTCCCAACCCAAGTTATGTCGGCAAAATACTGCATATGTCCGCCCCCGCTAAAAACAAACAGAACAAACAAACAACACACACAAAGAATAGTAAAGAGGAGGTGTATTCAAGGGGTCCGCAAAGCTGTGACATCTAGACAGCGTGCTGAATTTCACACCCCACGTGCATCCAAATGCCTGATCGCTGGAGGGTCACCGGTGCCTGTAACCAGTCAAGGATTCACGATTCACGCGCAGCTGCCCTTCGTATGGCACACTAATCCTGGGCCATAGCTGACCGCGCCTCCACCAGCTTTTTCGCCTCCTCCAGCGCTTGCACCTCCACTCAAACATGGCTTCTCGAGGCGGGTTCTCCGGCGGGGTTGCAGCATCCGGAATCCGAAAACCTCACTGGCACAGTGTCAAACAGTTTGAGCAACGCCCAGAGCCGCTGGTAGTTTTTCAAGTATGCCGAACGCTCATCAAGATTGAATAATCACCCAATGTGGCATCAGCAGAGATGGGAAGCCTTACTACAAAAAGTTGCCAACGAAAAGGGCAACCCCGCATTTGCGGGGTCTGACATTGTGCATGCCAGGGGCTATCCCAAAAGGAGACCAATTTTGGATAGTGTTTCGGGGGGCACCAGAACGAAGCGCCACCTTTCTTGGGGTCTCGTATTCTAGAACGCTGCCCTCTCCCTGCCTGGCTTAAAAAAACGCACCCCAAAAAACATCAGCAACATGATGTGGATTTTCCACTATTTTGACAAGGATGGCACGTGCCCCGCCTGCTTTTGCAGGAGCGCCAGGTTCTTCTCGACGCCTAACTGCCATCCGATGAGGCGGAGGCAGGTGGCCGTGGACGCAGCTTTGCCTGCGCGGACCATTGGCTTGACAATGGCGGTTGTCTGAAATTCCTTTTGCAATATTGAGTACAAGAACTGTATACAGAGTAAACTTCCGCAACGACTCACAAGTCGCAACTTTTCAGTACCAACCGATGCAAAAAGTACCCTTCCGCAACCCCATCTCAAACGCCAAAGTACAAAAGTTATACACAAGTGAACTTCCGCAACCCCAGCTCAAAAGTTGCAATTTCCAGTACTAAAGCCGTACACAAAGCGAACTTCCACGACCCCAGCTCAATATCGCAATCTTTTGTTCCATTGCAGCACGTGAAGTGCACTTCCGCAACCCCAGCTTGAAGGCCGCGTTTCAGCACAGTCCGGAAGCTGGCGGGAAGGTATTCGACCTTCGCGAAACCTTGGTTCGTTTTTGGGCCAAACATTGCCAAAAATCCGGCTGCACTCATTGGACCTGAAAGCTTCAAACTCGAACACTTGGTTCCGGTTGCTTTCTGTGCGCATTCTTTGCGCTCTGCCGGCAAACGCACATGGTTGCATCATCATTCCATCTTCTTTTTAGCAAACCACCCGTAGACAAACACTTTGCGAACAAAAGCTATCTTTGCGCGACCTGCGTCGCGAAGCTTTCGCAGAGGCCGGCGCTAAGACCAAAAGGTGTTCCCGTTGTGTGAGCCCAAGGGCCTTTCCGGACGACTCCCATACGTTGATCTCCCAGGGCCTATCAAGGTGAGTGGCGCGCAAGAGGCCTTCTTTCAAGAGCGCGAGCCGCCTGCATGCAAATGGAACCCTACGAAAGTTTGGCTCTGAGTCCAAGCAAGCCCTCCCAGCCCTCCGCGCATCTAGTTTGCTGTCGCCACCATGCCCTTCTGCAAGCTGGCCACAGCCCAGGAATCGAAGCTGTGTAATCCCGCCGCTGCGTCACATCTTACGTCAGCAGCATTGGTCGCGCAAAGCCTCGGACTTTGTCAGTGTCCACTCGTCCACTCCGCGCACTCGCCCTCGCACGCCCTACTCACGCAACACACTGACGCCCTCGTACGCTACTACTCGCGCAGGCTTGGTGTCAGACCAGTTAACGACGTCTTGGACCCAGTGCTCAGCTAAATGATATTTCTCTGCGCAATCTCGCAGGCGACTTCTTGGTCACATTTCTGCGTACGGCGTCTCTGGCAGCCCTTGGTGACATCCCTCTGCGCAATGTCGCCGGGAAAATCCTTCGCCATGCTTTAGGGGAAAATGTTGCAAAAGAACTCGTGGCGCTCTTGTGTCTGCGCGTGTCTGAAACTGGCGGCCGCCTTCTCAGGGGGACGCTCTGAAAAGCCCGCCAGCCTGAAACCGTCGTCGTGGTAGAAGACTTCAACTCATTTGACAAAATCACATGAGACTTAGATGGCTGACCCAAGATCGGCGTCCCATCGCCATATGTCAGTTTGAAGAACATCCCCACGGCGCGGCATGTTCATCAGCATACACACATATGGGCGCAAGCAGAAATGCGGCACTCCCAGTGTTCTCCATCCCGTGAAGCCGAAGCTACCCCCCGCCTGCCCGTAGCTCCTGGTGCTCTGAAGCGTAGAGCCAAGGCTCCGTGGCCACAGGCGGCAGCGCCTCCTGAGTGTCACAGACGCGGGGTGGCCCCAGCCCCGCCCGCGCCCCCGCGCCCGCCCGAAGACCTCCGGCAGCTCCTCTGCGGGCTCGTCCGGCACGGGCGGCTGCGCCAAGGCACGCTGCAGCAGCGACAGCGGGCTCACGAGCTGGAAGCCGTAGGTATCTGAGCGACTCGCCCGCGTGAGCACATGCATGTGTGCTCACATGTGTAAACGTGACGGCACACATGCACCTGGGCAAAATGATTGCATATCACATTTGGTTTTATACCACATGTCATTACATTTACAAAAAGCCACATTACATCAAGAGAGGCCAATGTCCCCAGCATTGGGTTTTTACGCAAAAACAACTGTTTTTTTGATTGGCACAAGAGGGTTTTTTTGGGGGACATTGACCTCTCTGAGCTCTTCATGTGTTTGTGTTTGTTCCTTTTGTGTTTGCATTGGCATCTGTGTCTGTCATTCAATCTAGCATCTGCATCTGGCATCTGCATCTGACACTGCCCGATTGTTTTTTCATAAGGGGAAATGAGGGGAATACTAAGGGAGTACTCTTCGTCTGGTAAGCCTTAAGTATTATCTTAGTACACTCCTAGTATTCCCTGAACATTCCCTAGTATTCTCCCAGTATTTACTTCTTGTATTCCCTTACCCCCCCCCCCCCCGAGTATTCCCTTTAAACTTCTCAGTAAGAGAAGGGGAATACTAAGGGAATACACTTAGTCTGCTAGTCCTCAGATATTATCTTGGTATACCCCTAGTATTCCCTCAGTACTCCCCTTATTCTCGGCATTTACCTTTTGTATTCCCCTAGCATTTCTTGAGTATTCCCTTAGTATTGCCCTAGCCAGGCAACAAGAGAAGTCAAGCAAATTGAGCTAAAGAATATCCCCGGCATTACCTGGCTATTTCCCCAGTACTCTCCCTTAGTCTTGCCCCAATATTCCCTGAGTATTTCCATAAAATTGCCTGCCCTAGTATGCCTTTGGTATAACCCTAGTATTTCTTCCCCTAGAAGGGGACTACTAGGGGAGTACCTTTAGTATTGCCTTAGTATAACTCTTATTCTCTTGGCGTACCCCTGGCATTTCCTGCACTACTCCCTAGTATTCCCTTTACATTGCTCAGCAAAAGAAGGGGAATACTGTGGGGATTACCTTTTCTATTGCCCTAGTATAACTCTAGTATTCTCTTGGCATACCCCTAGCATTTCCATCACTACCCTCCTAGTAAGGGAAACTGTCCAGGAAGAGCAGGGGAATACTAAGGGAGAACTCTTAGTCTAGTAGTCCTAAAGTGTTATCTTAGTATACTCCTAGTATTCCCTGAATATTCCCCTAGTATTCTCATAGTATTCACCTTTAGTATTCCCTGAGTACTCCCCTACGGTCGCCCTAGCAAGGAAACTAGCAGAACTCAAACAGGTTGAGCTTAAGAGTATCCCCTTAGTATTCCCTGAGCATTCCCCTAATATTCTTCCTTAGTATTCCCTTGACATTCCCAAAGTATTTCCATAGTGTTGCCCTAGCATTCCCCTAGTACTGCCCTAGTATTGTTTTAGTGTTGCCCTAACAAGAGACGAGGAATACTATGGGCATACCCGTAGAAAAACCTTGAGAAAACCAAAAAACCTCAAGAAAACCAATATTTCCTATAGAAAACCGGAAAAAAACCGAGGAACCCCCCAAAAAAAAGATTTGAGGGAAAGTTTGAGATCTCTTGAGCTTTGGGGCGCCACCAAGTCTGCCATACCAAACATTTCCCTCATATCTTTGCTTTCTTTTTTTCTCGGTTTCCTCGAGGTTTTTTTTCTTCGGTTTTTTGGGATAGAGGCTTCCACCAAAAAACCCAACGCTCAGGACATTGGTTTCTGGACATCAAATGACATCAACTCGCAGCGCGAATTGTAACAGCAGCAGCAGTAGTAGCAGCAGTAGTAGCAGTAGTATAGCAATAGCAGTGTTGGTGGTGGTGCGTGAAATAGCGGTGGACTTCAATGCTGGCGAACTCCTTGCCGAAAATAGGTGTAGGACAATGAGGAATGCCAACAAATAAGAAAACAATATGCACCAAAAGAACGCAAACTTCATGTCCCAAATTGCGGATGGAAACCCTTGGACAATCACCGCATCTCCCGCAGCAACTTGCAAGGGAAACCTTCAAAAACGCGATGAACTGAGCAGAGAGCTCAACCTGTTTGGCTCCCACAAAAGAGCCCTCGCATCGCCCTCGCCTTCCAGGCGCTTGGCCAGCTGCTGGCACCGGAACCCTCCGGGGCTCAACAGCACGAAGCCCAACGCCAGACCTGCGCGGCTCACCCGGGAAATTCTCTCCGGTGCTAGCTGCAGTTGAACATTCTATTTGTTTCAAGCTGAAACGGAAGGCAACAGGATGCGTTTTATCCGACCAGAAAAAGAGAACAGGGGACAACGGTTTGTGGGACGAAGCTCCGACGAAGCTCCGCAAAAAACACCAATTAATCCCAGGGCATTGGCATGGTGGAAAGGTTATGAAAGGTTCCCATGTGACGCCAAAGCCTTGCGCGCGCGTTTGAAGAATGTGTTTGCTTACGTGTTTCCCACAGTTGCCCTTGCCCCTGCGCGAGCTCCCAAGTTACGCCATCTACTGCCTTGCCCTCTTATTCATGAAGCGTTGAAGCCTTGCATTGTTTAAAACTTGGTCTGGGAGTCCGGTTCTGTTGATTTACGCCGTTCTCAGTTGCTCCTGGACCACAGCGCTGGCGTACCACCTACCCTTGCCCTGTGCCCGGCTTGAAGTGTTTCCATGTCACGGTGCCTGCGTTTTAGAAGTTGGCTTCGAGCTTGTTGCCGCGTCTTCCCATACAGTTCTACTTGCAGACTTTTGCCCTTCACAAGCTACCAAGTGAATGGCGCCATCTTTTTGGTGTTTCCTATTCTGAGTGAGGCTTCGTGCGTTTGTGTAAAGCTAGTACTGATACTGTTGCTGTGGTTTTGCAATGTCACGTTGAAGTCTTGTGTGCTTGATGTTAACTGGTGCCGGCGGACCTCCGACCTTTCACCCAGCACGGGGCTTGTGGCAGGGCGCAATCTCATACATGTGGAGGCTTTGAAAGTTGCACTTAATCTGCTGATAACGACTTTCCCCAAACAGCTTGCCCTGGACCGCAACCCTACAACATTTGCTGGCCCGGTGCGAGCTCCTAATTACCTGTCCGGGATTCGGAGTGCTCTCCACTTATCGTTGATGCCTTGCATGTTTGGGTCCTGTTAAAACTGCGCTCGAGCTTGTTCCCAACAGTTGCCCCTGGACTGCAGCCCTGGCAAGACATGTTGCCCTAGGCTCCTAGGTGAATTGCACCTACTCTTCCAATCAAAAGATACGACAAGCGGAACATGAAGGGAAAGGAACAGGTCAGCGTGTCCTGAGGAAACTCCAGCCTGTGATTCGATCCAACTCCGCCCATGGAGAAAATGAGCAATAGCACTATATTACCAAAAAGTCATTTGGGTCGTTCCTTCTTCTGTTGGCTTTCCGCGCGTTCTGTTCCTCTCACCTCTCCCCAAAAACCGGGCATCCACTCTCAGACGCATTGCCTGGCACGTTGATGCGGGGCAGGTCTGTGAGATAGCGCTTGGGCCACTGGCAGAAGCGACGCATCTGCTCCTCGCACGGCCGCACCGAGTTGGATAGGGCCCCCTGGCCTAAAAATGATAAATTGCAAACTGGACAAGAAGGAATGCGAAACGTGTTAAACCACCGAGAAACAGCGAACCCAGTCCCAGTGCCGCTGGGGTCCACAAAAAAATGCAAATCATTCTGCCACCCCGCCCGTGTCGCCATGCTTCGGGGCTGTCCGGCATGAAGCCTCAACCGAAAAACCCTCTAGAGAAAAGCACTCCTCGCCAGCGAAGAGGAAGACGTAACCTGCAGACTGCCACGCGGCTTGTGATTATTCTTGCTTGGATCGTTTTTTGTCGTACGCAATTTGCAGTTAATATACACTAAGTTGACTTTGTGATCACATTCAATTGTAAGAAGGTGTGGAAATCGCAGCTTGCGATACAAACAGGAGACCAACCAATGCAAAAGTCTCAGCCTCCTGATTGGGCGGTTCACAAACATACGCGGGGGGGGGGGGGCAAGCGGGCTAAATCATTCGAAGCTGCCACAGGAAACAACAAGTGTGCCAAGCACCGATGTGACCTTCAATTGAATACGATTTGCCTTCGCAATTCTGAGGGCAGCAGCAATGCCCTGTGCGTTTCAAGGACTCTTGTGAGTGAACACTTGGGGCTCCTGTCAGTGTCTTTGCTCGACTTGAAAATCTCGCAGGTCGCACTTTCTGCACATCCATTCCAAAGCTGTTAGAGCCATTCTCAAACTATGAGTTTAAGCTCCTCAGCGAAAAACCAAACCCTTGAAACTAGGTGCACGATTTTCCCCAGAACGAAACACAATGTTCAGCGGACGATTCGTGCTGCGCGCGCTTGTCATGTTGATGTTGTTGGCGTGCGTGCTGTTGTACACGCACTCAACATGTGTGGGTTCTGGTCACACGGTGAGCAGGTGCGCAGACGCGCACAGACTGACCGTGGGTTCTGGTTGTGTCAGCACGATTGCAAGGTTCACACTCCCACCTGCCGGCCAAAAAAAAGATACCTACACGTCCGGCTTGCCTGTCACTGCTTGATTGGACATGCGCTTACATGCACAAAGGCACGCGTGCTGATCGGCACCATTCGTGAATGCTGTGAACAGGGCTCAGCCCTGGAACTCCTGCACGTTGCATGCCCTTCAATGCAAGGAGTTGAAGGTTGTGCAATTCCGCAGGTGCCGTTGAATGAGCCGTCACACGTAAACGAAACGTGTGGCTTGACTTGCCTAACTGACAAAAGTATCGTCAATTCAACAGAAACCGCCAGCAACTGCGCCTGCGTAGTCCACAGCAAACTCGACGGCGCCAGGTGCCCTAAGTTGACTGGAGCCGTCCAACCTATGACAGTTTATGCGTTGTTGGGGTTCATCAGCTTTGTTCCACAGTGAATTGTATGCGTGTAAGTCTGCAGGCGCAGGGGGAAAGGATCACCAGCCAAGGCCGCTGAGCAACACTGGAGGAAGCAGGGAAAGCGAGAGAGGCAGAAAGAGAGAGCGAGAGAGAGATAGAAGGACACGAGCATAAATCTAGGGGAAGAACAACAGATACACATCCTGACTAAAAGACACTAAGAGGAGAACAAGACGTAGATAGAGAGAGAAATAAGAAAAGAGTCGGAGATGGAAAGCGAAAGTGAGGAAAAGACGCAGAGTAAAACGGGGAGAGAGGGGCAGAAAAAGTTGGAGGGCAAGGGAGAGAGAGAGAGAGAGGCAGAAGGGGAGAGGGAGACAGAAAGGAAGAGAGCGAGAAAGAAAGCAAGAAAGCAAGAAAGCAAGAAAGCAAGAAAGCAAGAAAGCAAGAAAGCAAGAAAGCAAGAAAGCAAGAAAGCAAGAAAGCAAGAAAGAAAGAAAGAAAGAAAGAAAGAAAGAAAGAAAGAAGCAACAAAGCAACGAAGTAAAGAGAGCAAGACAGGCAAAAAGGAAGCAATACATTGAAAAAAGGGACAGGAACTAACAAGAAAAAGGAATGACAATATATACATGAACAGAAAACGGAAATGAAAGGAGCAGTAGAGCAAAGAAAAGCCAAAGAGAAGGTAAGAAAAGAAATAGCGTGAAACATAGACAAGGAAATGAAAAGCATGAAAAGAGAAACAAAAAGGCAAATAACATGAAGAAGACAAGGAGGAGGAAAACAGGAACAAGGGAAACAAAAGAAAACATAAACTTGAAAGTTGACCAAGTCAAGTAGACAGCTGACTGCGAGTCCCAAAAGATATGGAGGACCAGAGGGCTGCAGCGGGCACTTAATTGTATCTTGAGCCAAATGTAATCATTGCAATTACCCGACATGACCTGAAAGGAATGCTTAAGTCCAGAGCCAGTTTCCAAACTATGCTTGGCCCCCCTGTACACGTCAGGTCGGATCGCGGCGAGGAATGCAATCCTTTCTTGGCAGATCAAGAGCCGGTGTAAAACAGCGACCAAAAGATGAACTCTCGGGTTAATGACGAGCAGCTGGTGAAGTAGTGACTGGCGGAACTGTGCACCGACTACTGATTGCGGCGATTCAAGGAGGACAAGGGTGGCCAAAGCAAGTGCGCTAGTGACACGAAAAGACCCGGGTGGTGCGCTAAAAGCAAGCCAAACAACACACTTATTCATAGGACTAGGCACTAGTTCTTGCCGTTATTGTCCAGTGAGTTCCCAGTCCATTAACTCACAGGAAATTTCGACTGCAAATCCACATACACGAGAGAGCTCAGTAACCTGGAGATGAAAAGCTAGACATACCCGTGTACAAGTAAGTTCTTGGCAATTATTGAGACATGTTATGCATCAGGCGAAGGCTCCGTGATTATCTTGGTTTTCCGCTTTTGTGGTCCGAGAGCCTTGATGAGGCAACCACCTTTCTGCAAAGAAGTGACTTCACGTAAATAATCTCAACATTGTCATGCTGAAACGCCTCACAGGTGGAGGCGACATTGGCGAGGTGTATTTTCGGCAGGTGTCGTGACTTCATGAGAAGCCTTTGGCAACAATCGCAATGATAGCTTGATTGTCTTGCAAGCAAGTCGATGACACGGCACGGTTGAAGAGCTGCTCTAGTGCTGATTGAAAAGGAAGCATCACTGTGAATGGCACCGGCGAGTGCGACAAGTTCAATCCGAGAACCGAGAAGGTTCATGGCAACAAGGAGATCTGGTCGACAGAGTCTGGCAAGCCACAAGTTCTTCATCATAATCTTCGCAGCTGAGTGTTGCAACATTCCGCGCTCTTCGAGACGGCGGTCTCCGAAGGTCCCAGCTTCTACATGTGGCACGCCTGAAACGCGTGCACCTGCCGAGCAGCTGAATTCGCGCACAGACTGCGCCTTCTGGACATTTATATTCCCCCGCCAAACGAGCGCAGGAAAGAGAATGAAAGACAAAAAAAGAGAGAGATAAACAGAGAGACAGAAACACGAAACAACAAGGTAGAACGAGATATGCAGCGTGTGAGAGGGCAGAGATCTAGAGCTTAACATGATCCAACTTCCTGGCCAGGAGCCCACCAGAGCTGACCTTGCCAAGCGGCAGCTGCTTCTCATGAAGAGAAACTGGGCAGTGCAGCCTGCCCGTGTTCAAAACTTCGAGCGAGGTCCAGAGGTGTCAAGCCGCTTGAAGCGACGATATTGGGCCACACCACAGCACTCCTACGCTATAGCGATCTCATGGGGCGCGGAGAGTGGCCTGCATCTAGGTTATTCTAATAGGGAATTTATGTGTGATGCTTGCCATACGCATGTGCCTTGGTGCTTGGGGACAAGTGCATATTTTCGTCCCTGAAACGCTTTTGCGCTTATGCTTGTTTGCAGGGCTTAGAAGTTTGCTTCCCGGTTGGGCTCTGGTTCTTCGTGCCGGCATCTACCCGGGTAGAGTTTTGTCCGCAAGCAGGCGGCTTTCATCTCAACTACATCCCTGACCAGCCCAGGCGCTGTCAGAAGCGTTTGAAACCAGGCCAGGGCTTTGGAAGGACAGCCTGAAAAGTTATACTTTGCGGAGCGGTGTGTGGGAATGACACAAAGTTATCAGCCGCAAGCTGTGTTTGGGCGTGTCTGGTTCAAGTGTTCGTGAAGTTTACTGCAAATACTGAAGGCTTTTGCCACGCGTTGGGTGCGCTTACTTTGAGAGCCCTCTGTTGAAGAACCGAACAGGTCAAAGATAACGCTCCACACCTCCAGGGCGACCAGCGGCGGTCGGGCCCCGTCTCCAAGTTCAGCCGCAGCAACTCCTTTGGCTCCGCAGCGCCTGACGAGACACATGGCAAAAAAACCAAAGGAGCAACCGAACGGGACGCGTCCTGAACAACGCAACCAACGGAAGCTCTGAGTGGAACAAACCGCTTTTTACAGCTTGCACCTTTGTGACATCTGCCCCTTCATTGCTTGTGCGCCTGACTCCGAACGAGAGTTGTTCATGCAGAAATGGCCCGACTCGATTTTGGACACAGTGCCCTTGACATTCCTTTGAAGCAAGCTCTGCCCAAGCACACGTTTCCTTGAAGGCCGCCGCGCAACGAAAATGAGAATTGAGGGACTCTGCGTTTGTCCCACCTGCACCGTCCCTCCGCGCAAACGCAATGTCCTGTAAGGTGGCCGCGGGCGGGCAGCAAGCTTGATTGTCTGCTTCCCCCGCAGATAGATGCCCGGCTAGGCTTGAGCGTCCTTAGTACGACACTTCGTTGTTGTTGATGGCCACGTCAGCGGGCCTGAACTAGTTGGCAAGGTAGCGCTGGAGATAGCCTTCCAACCCATATCCTCTGCACCATTCCAACGATCTCGTCCCAGAAACTGCTGCGTTGGCAGATGTTATACAAGCTTCAAGTTATGCCCTGAAAAACAAGTGATTGTCCACCGCCCGGAGCTTAGCCTCCTCATGGCTCTGCAGTTTATAAATACTTTTTCTGAGACCTATCCCTCGCAGCCCGCAAACCTTGACCCTTGCTGTCGGCCGGCTTGTCGGGCTAAAACTTCAGCCAGCCACATTGGCCAAGCTGCGCTGTCCGGCCACGTTGGCCAAGCTGCGCTGTCCGGACCGGTGCGCATTTGACAACAGCTTACCCTTCCACATGTCGAGTTGGGCGATCTTCGGCCAGGACAGCACGTGCTTCGCTTCTGCTTCTTTAATTGAATTCTTCGCATCGGTAACCACATCTGAAGCCCCATTCCCAGCTTGGCTGTGATGTTGCAAGCTGATCTTTGGCCAGCTCCTCGTATCTATCATTCATCTCTTCCAGTTCATCCTGGAACTCATTCCGGCGGTTCCAAAGTCGGTTAGGAGCGCTCTGCAGCTGTTTGTTCTCTTCATCTTTTATTTGTCACAATGGGTTTCATCGCACTATAGTAACTGATGTTGGGACACGCTCTCAACCCAGCTCATATTCTTCTTCGTCAGCCTACTTGGCTTGCTCTTCGGCCCAATCGAGTTTCCTCCCGATTCAACTTGTTCCTAAGCTTGTCCACTTCGATCCTGGCTTGGCTCTCAACATTGTTCAGGTCCTGACGGGCCTCGCCCGTTAAGTGAAGTCTCACAGCATCAACTTCCCGCTCAGCCAATATGCTGGCGGGCTACAGCTATAATACCACGCTGTCATGACACATTTCAGCTCCTTTCAACTTGCAAACCTTGGATTGCAGCTTGTCCCTGAGTATCCCGACTTCGCGTTCAGAACTCTCTCACCGTTGCCTACATTGGTTTGAGACCTGCGCTCGTCCACCGCCTGCTGCAATGATGCTGACATCTCATGGCGCTCCATTTTTCTTGTTGGGTTTCACTATTCGGGTCAAAGGCCATGGAATCGAGTTCGTTGAGCCAAGTGCTCTTGATCTTCAGCTGGTCGGTTGCCAACTCACACTCACCCTTCATTCTTCCATGAGTGTGGGCAGGTTGGGAGTCAAGTCAAGGGTGCGGTTGGCCTGAACTGTAGATTGCAGATATACATTTGTTCCGCAAGGCACGCTTCTCATCGTGTTGCGCCGCAGCTTCACTCAATCAATTGTGATTCTGTTTCCGGCCGATGCTTTCGCATTTCCTCATCGAGCAACTGATCCGCACTTTTTGGGTCACTTGGTGAAGCCTGCCCCCTCTTCGGAATTTGCGGGCTTTGGCCCGTCCATCACCATCATCAAAGAGCGCCCTTGCGTGGCCTGGTCAACACCAGCGTCACTTTGCTGGCGTTGCCCGGGCTTCAGTACTCACTACGAGGGCGTCTGCGCTTCCATGTGCAGCTGGTTCCGGCGTTCCTTGCGATGATGCGCCGATAGCGGGAGCCGCTACCGCCCAGCAAATGCAGCTGAAGTTGTCCATCGGACATTTGTTTCGCTTCGGCAGTATGAGGCTGATTGATGTGGTGGCCTAGCCCTACCGCTTCAGACCACCCCACGTTTCACAGCACGCGGGCTAACCCCTACAGCTGATAACCTCATGCAATGTCCTGCAAGGTGACCGCGGGCGGCGGCAAGCTCGATTGCTTGTCTCACTCGCAATCACCCTGGATAGCTCACTCAACAAAGACTTGGAGCTCCTATTTGAGTGGGGTGATTTGAGCCAAATATGGCCACGTGTGCTACGCTATTATTTGACATGTCACTTGGAAACTATCCACAAATAAACTACAGGCCTGCCAGCCAGGCAATCAAGCGATTCCCCCAAGCAAGCGGGAGCTGCTAGCTGCCCATCAATCCACAAATCCGCAAAGCGCAGAGCTATCCGAGTAAACTACTCAAATATACCAGCCAAGTTCACACAACCATTCCGCAAAAAGAACATCCCATTTTGGGACATGTGGGCTCTCGTCCACGTCATCCAGAGGTGCTGGAGTCCGCTCAGCAAAAATAACCCACAGTGTTTCGCTTAGTGCAACCCACTTTGTTGCAACGTTTGGGGAGATATGACCCTTAAGCGATTCCCCCAACCTTTCTGGACTATCAACGACTACACTGTTGCCCTTTTTGTCCAATCCCTTTTTGGCACAAGCTTGACGTACACAAGCTTGAAAGCTACGATTCTACGGGGCAATGTACTTCCAATAGGGCAGTTTTGAAAGGACAACCTTGGTTTGGATGAAGGCTTGCAGCTTTCCGACTCAAGACTGGGATCGTTGTGATGTTCCAACGCCCGCTGTCAGGTTTTCAAGGGTGATTGGGAACGGCGAAGTGTGGGGGTATGAGGTTCCAAGTTTGGTGGGGATTTGGATCACACGCCAGACCAACTTCGCGTTTACAGTGTGACAGCATGTGGAAAGACTCAGAAACAGCACACACACACCACACACAAAATCCACTGACCTTCTCCCGAAACTCCTCTCCCCCCAGTGAGCACCTTCCAAAGGTGCTGGGAGGCCCACCCGGCCGCCAAAGCCTGAGAGAACGGCCCCGAAGAACGGATTTCAAGTGAGTGCGATCTCGGGAAATGCTCACGGCACCGCACTGCGCGGGACCTCGCGTTCAGACGGATCCGATTGGCTGACTTCACTTCGGATCCCACCCTGCGCTCCAATGGCCTATGCGTGGCCAATCGGAAAATCTACCTTCCACCTACATGCAAGTTGGTAGTTTCCTGGCGATTCACTTTTGGATACGTAGCTTTTGGCCAAGTTCACCGCCAAATTGCAGGCGTTGGGCACGCAGAGCTGCAGCCATGTTAATTACTTTGTGACGCCCTGCAAAAACTCGCGTCAAATAGCCTTCCTTCACTGCCTCTGGAAATCAAACATGATCGTATATTCACACAGGCCACCCATCCAACCCATCCCGCCTGACAGAACCTCCATCAACTCCGCGGTCTCTGTCGGAGTCCGGCCGTCCACCTTCAGCGACAGCAAGGGCAAAGGGCTCTGCTTCCGCATGGCCTGCGGCGAAGCCGCACGCGGGGAGAGCTAGAAAAGCGCAGGGCCAAAAAGAAAGGAACCGCCAAGCAACAAGAACTCCAAATCTAGACCAGTGCCCTGTTTTGCGCCAATCTGCAGCTTTGACGCTGACGAAACGTGCCTCTCTGTTGAATCAGCGCGTAAGGCGCGCGCCGCGGTGTATTCTACACGATTCATTGGTTTAACATGTTCTATGAACACTAATGCATTGATGCCCCTTCTCAAATTATGATTTTCCATTAACATGATTCGAAGCTTGCAGTATTATGCGTTTTCTGTAAAGTATTGGTTTAGAAATCAAGTGAAGAAGAAGTTGGCTTGCACATAGAGGAATATGAAGAATAAGCTTCACTTGGCTAAACACGCAATGAATCAACATCAATAACCGCATGGACATTGTGGAAACTGCACCCTTTAGAATCTCATGGACTCGAAACGCCAAAATCTTCCCGACTGGCTCACCTCCACCGCCGCAGCCTCGCCCGTCACCATGGCCTGCACGAAGGAAGTCATGGACCAAACACTACGGTCGATCGGTCAAAATGAGGCTTTTGAGAATTGAACCGCTTGAAGAGCCCCACCACCGAACCACCAATCCAAAACCACCCTCTTTGAGGGACGCTGAATAAACGTAGGGGCGGCATTTTGAGCATTTGTGTGTCATGGTTGCTGTGTACTGTACGTACACAACAAGGAACCGGATCTGACGGGTGTTGGCCAGCATGAGGGCTTGGCGGGTGGTGGATGGCGCCATGTTGGTTGGCGTGCAAAGCAATTCACGGGGAACCTTGGTTGGTGTTGGATTCCCCACCTATGGCTTGCCCTAGAATGGCACAAGAGGGGTCAAAGAGTGGAACCCACAAAGTTGTCTAGAGAATTTGGGAGTTCCATGTTTGGACAATGGTCAAATGGAAGAACTAGTCAACCAACCAGAAGAGTCCCCAGTAGTCCCTAGTTTTAGGATGCCGACACGTTGTTGGGAATCGGGAAAGATCCTCTCCTTGGGTGACAAAAGGATGTGGCCACTGCGAACTGTTTTCCCCCTTGGCGTCCAGGAACAGCCGCCCGGGATTGGTGCTTTGGGGATTCGGACCCCTAGCTTCTGAGGAAAAATGAGAACCCTTCCTCCACTAAACCACCAATCCAAGCAAGTTGGACTCTTTGGGAACAAAATCATGATTGGCGCTGCGAAGACATTGTTCCCGTCTCGCAAACCGGGAACCACCCCCCTTTTACCATCCGTTGCAGAAAGCCCTTTTAAAACACCCTTTTTTGGATGATGTGAAGGGCAAACCAAAAGAACACGAAAAACCCGTTTGGGGGATGGCACTGTTTTTGGCCGAAGGGTGGCAGCAAAGATGAGTGGCAACAATGCTAGGAAAGCAGGGGCTGCAATCGCCTCTCGGTCAACCGTCTCTGGCTCCACCAGTTTTTCCTCTGGCAACGGTGGCAACCTGGCGGGAAAGTCCGACTTGGGGCTCCAAATTGCGGCGTTTCTGTGCGCAGTGCCGTGTCTCAAATCACAACATTGCACAAAATGGCCCACCCGGCAGAGGGCCCTCTTAGAACCAGCTCAGATCAAAGGGATACCCTTTCAACGAACCTGTAGCCTATGGCCCTTCATGACCTCACAGTAAGCTAAGAGCCTTCATAATTTCTGGAAGGAGAGTTGTGGACTTGCCTGGATATCCAACTCAACGCGCAAAGGCCCAACTCAAGACAGACTGCGTAGAAATCGCAGTCAGCGCAGCATGAATTATTTGTTTTGCTGTCTTTTCCACATAAAGTGGTGCATCGATTGACGTAGCCGTCGTCTCAAGGACACTCGGTTCATACCAGCTCCGCGCGAATGCGGAAATGCGTCAGCGACAGCGCCCAACTTCGCGCTTCACCTCTTCGGATCCAGCTCTGGCAGCGGCAGGAAGGGAGCCATCGCCTGCAACTGGTCCCCCGCCTCAGACTTGGAAGCCCCACAGATTCCGCCGTTCGAAGCCTTTTCGACTGGGGGCCACCGGGTGCTTCCGGGCTACAAGCGACCCAAAGAGAAAACTTGATGTTCGTACCCAAGCGGCTGTCTTGTCAAAGAGAGCTTTCTGCTCCTGGCCCGAGCCAAGAAGGTAAAGGGGGCTGGCTTGGTCTCCATAGATCTTGTGGGTTCCTGCTAACGGGCGAGTTCTCACTTTTTGGGGCACGAACCGGCGTGCATCCCTGGGCTTTGGCCCTCCGATTTGTTTAGGGGCTGGGGCCCCTACTTTAGGCATTCCCCCAAGCTCTCAAGACGTGGGGCGGGGGCGGGGTATATCAAAATGTGATTCGGGCACAAACCTGCGCCCAGGCAATGGGTAAGTTGGGGTAAACAAGCCACAAAAGAAAGGTTCCCCAAAAGCAAGCCAATCCCCGGTCCCAAAGATCAGGGTTTCCCACACACCAGAGAACAACAACCAAAAGGAAAACACGAAACAAGTTAACAAGTACCCGCAACCTTGATCGACGATGAACCGCACGGGCGGACCCTATCTGCCCCGGGCCGATGTCTCTTTCTCCACCGACACGAAGGTGATCGACGCGGGGACCCGGCGACGCTCATCCGAGGCGCGACGGACCCGCAAACTTGAGCCAAATCACCACCGGTCAGTCACTAACGACATCCCTGGTGATGAAAGAACTCATGGCTAATCACACCCCCCTCACGAGGAGCCCGTCATTTGACGGGTGGAGCGTGCCGTTTACTGATAGGATTTAACTGCTCGCATGTGTCCGCAAACAGCTGGACACTACCGCCGTCAGCGGTGGAGCAAACCCACAAAGGCAGTTGAGCGACATCCCGGGCATTAAATTCCCGCCACCACCCCGACACTAGGTCACAACTGTTTGCATCAACAATGCAAGTAGTTCAATTCTTATCAGAAGCCATGAATCAAAAATAAGTATGTTCATAAGCACCCTTGCCTATCGGCAAGAAGTACTGCTGACCATGCGTACCTGAAAATCTTGTACATTCTGCAAACCTTGGAGTAACCTCCACCAGTTCGCATCCCCTCTCACTCACACTACTTCATGGTGACCACCACCAGCAGCAGAGCAGCGGTGCAGGAGAGACATGAACAACGCGCCTCAGCGGTGCAGGATGGACATGATCATCACCCCGCCGCGTAGACCATCGAAGGGCGGGCGCAAGCCTATCGGCCGCAACCCTCGTGACTTAGCCTATCGGCTATCGTCACGCCTCCTCCGGTCACGTCC
The DNA here is from genome assembly GCA_963377175.1 of Effrenium voratum. Classification (NCBI taxonomy): domain Eukaryota; class Dinophyceae; order Suessiales; family Symbiodiniaceae; genus Effrenium; species Effrenium voratum. Next base: position 162,433 of record CAUJNA010000093.1, read on the forward strand.
GCCCCGCGCACGGTCCCTCTCGATCCCTCTCGGATCTCCTGCGATCGTCTCTCCTCCGACCCCGACCTCGATCATCCGGTTCATCATCACGACGATCCCGACGATCGTCTCTCCGCCGATCTCGATCTTCGTCCCTTCGTGGCCGATACCTGCGCCTTCTTGAGTCTCGGGAGTCCCTGGAGTCCAAAGTCCTAACGGACCTCCGGGAAGGCGTTCGGGAAACATCCGTTCCCCGACGTTCCCGTCCTGTACGGGAGTTTGCCACGATTTGATTGAGGACTTCCAACGCTGAGCCTCCACCATCGTCGCATCCGGCAGCGTCGCAAAGTGACCCTCCACCGGGCTTGCACCAGCTCGCCCCGCAGAGTGCAGTCTGATCTCACTCCCCTCGGGCTTCTTCGCCATCGCTTTGGATGCAGTCAAGGGCGCTGCCGCGTCCTTAGCTGAAGACCTGCCAAGTGCGGAGTGAAGGTCATCTCCACTCGCCTCTCTTGCTGCCGCACCTGGTCTGCTGTCGACATCATCGGGTCTCTTCGATGCCTCCCGTTTAGACGACTCCTTCGAAGGCGCCTCCGGATCCCAACGGGATTTCCTTTCTCTCCTTTGCTTATCAGCCGAGCCCCGGCTATCACCAGGAGCATCGTCTCCACTCGCCTTCTCCTTCTTGACCCTAACCTTCTGGTCAGCCTGCTTCGTCGCCTCAGGCTCAACCTTCGGAGCCTGAGTGCTCTTCGCCTCCGGAGATGGAGTCCCCTTCCCCTTCGGCTCCGCCTTCGGGGGCGGGGCTGTCTTTGCCTTCGCACTCGGTCGAGATCCTTCAACCGCTATCGCGACCCACGACTTCTTGGGTTGAGCCTCGGGCGGATCAACATCCATTGGAGTTGGTCCAGCATCAGCCTTTACCTTCGCTTTCGGAACGGCAGGACTATCGCCCTTGCCGGAACCTTTCCCTGAAGCCTCGATGCACGGACTGGAGCTCGTTGATGTCCACGTTCACGGGCTCCGGTTGCTTGCCGCCGAGAACCGCCTTCACCCTCTCGTCAGCGACGTAGATGAAAGGATCACGGACAGGGACAGGAGGTTCCGATTGCCCAGCGTTGATTGCCTTCTGCACCTTGGCTATCGCCTCCTGCAATCTCTTCGTCTCGTCGTACCTCGCGACCGAAACCAAGTAGTTCCTGAAATCCGACATCAACCGATGACTGGCCAGGATATCCGCATCCTTCCTGTGGGTCGGATACATCGGGGTCAAATGACCCGCAGCAGCACCAATCACATAGGCCATCGGGATGTAGAATGACAAATACGTGTCATGGCGGGCGAATTTCCTAACGGAAGTCGTCATTCGCAATCCCCACTGGGCCGCATGCGCTGGATTCGCTCTGAAGTACTCAGTCACCGACCTAAACCTATCGGTTTGGTTGGTTTTGATCAAGTGCTTCGCAACCCACTTCTCCACGAAGGCGTCCGATGTCAAAATACCCGACGCATAGGAGAACTGAAAGAGCACCCTCGCCATTTCATCCCAAGCCGCATCAACTCCGCCTTTATCTTCTCCAAGATAGGGAGGCAATCGGATGCCGCTTTGCACCGTCATCCTCAGGTCGGACGCCATTGAGAAGGAAATCAAGTTCCTCTTGATGACCCCGACCACATCGGATGCGAACGGCTTGGGCTTGAACTGTCCCATGCTCTTCACCCAATGATCGGGACCAAGCCTTCGTCCAGTCTCCCATCCGCAGTGGAGTGGTACTCGTCCGGCCTTGTGATCAATATCTCGATCATGGCCTTCCCATTTCGCCTCACCTTCTGGAGCTGCACCGCCTTCGTGAAGTCCTGGAACTTCATCACGACGTACCCCACCATGGGAAGCTCTCCCCAGTTCATCTCATACATCAGAGATCCACCCGGAGCATCTGTGTCCGTGTACCTGTTCCGCGCGGCCTGGTAGCTCAAGTCTCGTCCGGTCCTGGTGAACCTAACGGCCACCAGTCGGGTGTAGTCCTTGAGAAGAGTGCCAGCCTCATCATACATGACGATCAGCATCACTTCGACCTGCCCTATCGGGAGAGCCTTGGTCACCGGGTTGAAGAACTTCCACGTCATTTCAGCGTTCTCCATCCCCACGACTTCCTTCAGAAACCAGACTGCCTGATCGACATTTACCCAGTTTCCTGGTTCTTGTCCAGTCTCCTTCAGCACCTTTTGCTCGAATAACTCCGAGACCCTCTTCGAGTTGATGACCAAATCGTCAAACTCACACGAAAGCAGCTTCATCAGAGCCTTCGCAGCCTCACGCCCAGTGGTCGAGGCCGTTGCTGCCTGGTCATAGCCCGGGACGTAATCGCCCATCTTGCTCTTTGAAGGGACCACCACCTGACAAGTGATGGCCTCATCAGGCACAAACCCAGAAGACCGCATTTCCGCTTTGATTTCCTGCCTATCGGCAAGGTAATCCTTCTTCCCGTCCAACACCACGAGGTTGTACGTCACCTTGCTAGCCATCTTGCTTGGGCGAAACTTCCGACTATCGTCGATCTGGCTAGGGGCGAATGGGTCGGTCGGAGCGGATGCGCCCAATGAAGGTGCCCCTCGTCCAAAGCACAAGTGCTTCTTGTGAAAGTTCACCACTTCATTCAGCTGCGTCAGGGCGTAAGCACGATCCTCTTGCGTCGCACTCTTCATCCCGGCCTCGGTGAGCGGAGCCCCCGGCTTGTCGTAACTCGCCACTCCGCCCCATCTCGCCGCCACCAGCTCTGCAGACCTGTCTGGATCGAGCAAGTTGCCCGAATATTCGGGCATATCGCTCAGCCTCCTCGTCAACGCGTCTATCGACGTCGTTAGGTCCTCGGTCGTCACCGTGTCGGGATCGACCGCCTCCCTATCCGCCTGACAGTCCAGAAGCTCGCATCTCCACGGATAGCCTCCATGGTGGCTCTCTCGGCCGCTTCAGCTTCCTCTTGCGTGGCCACACACCTGGGAATCAAGATCGCCGCCTCAGCGGGCAGGGGCTTCTCCATGTTGATAGGAGAGTTCTTGGGAAGGAGCCGCTTGTCGTCTCCTTCTCCGCTGTACTCGTAGGTCGGGGCAGTCTTCACGTACTCCTCGAAAGTAGCCCCCGAGAAGTTGTTCATCTTACTCTGGTCTGCCTTCCCAGCCTCAGTATCCCGAGGCGTAGGCTTTCCAGAGAAATCCTTCTTGGAAGCACCTGCGTCCACCTCCATGTCGTCCTTCTTCTCCTCCGCCATGGATAGCTTCCCTATGTCAGGAAGCGTGACATCATCGCCCTTTTCTGGCACGGCTGCTCAGTTCTCTTCTGCCCTGATGAACTCGCCTCCGGGTCCTGTTCATCCTCGTCATCCACATGTGGCCTCTTTCCCCAAACGAACTTCGTCTTCGGCTTTAGGGGAACAGCGACACCTCCAGCCATGTGATGCCCAGGCCAGGTTGCTCCGTCAGGCTCATCCTCAAACCATGACTTCCCGAACGGGTTGCCATCTCTTCCAATGATCCGTTGCCTATCGGCAACAGACCCCGTGTGAGACAACGCCGAAACATGAGAAAGCATGATCTCGGCCGCCGACTGCGCCAATGTGTCGGGCCCCTCGTTGGAATAGTCCGCAACGCCGGATCCAGATGCCCAGCAATCATGCTGAAGGGAGCGGCGCCTAGCCTTTTGCCCATCACCGCCTCGTTCAGCGCATTGAAGTACTCTTGCAACTTCTCCAGCATCGCAGTTGCCGCCATCAGCTGGGGGTGAAACATGGGCATTCGCCATGCGCGCCCAAGGGCGCAGTCCACATGCGATGCGATCGTAGTGATCGTCGCCACCAGCAGATGCGAAGATGCAATCTCCGTCACCCAGTCGGATCATCCAAAGGGATGCATTGACCAGTCTGCGCATTTAGCAACGTGGCCCTCACTCCTGGTGCTCGAAGACAGTCGTAGGTCCTACGGTTCGAATCACTAACGACACCACGAACCATGTAGTCATCCCGGTCAGGCATATCTGCCCAGTCTCCCGGGGGTGCCCTTCCATGATGATACTTCGCCTGAATATCCTGCTAAACGTAGTCTTCGGGGAGCCGGTGTCGCAAAACAGGGGTCCCAGGCTCGATTCCCCCTGCCGGCTTTTTTGCTGGCTTGGGCTTCCTGCATCCTTTTGCCGAAAATCTGGCAAAACTCTGTGTTTTTGGACATCCTCTTTGCGAAAACGCTGGAAAAACCGTGTATTTTGCGGGAAATACTGGGGAGCAAAGGGGAAGTGCAAGGATACATACATACATACATACAGACATACATACAGACAGACAGACAGACATACTACATTCATACATTACATACATACATACATTACATTACATTACATTACATTACATTACATTACATTACATTACATTACATACATTACATTACATTACATACATACATACACTGCATACATACATACATACATACATACATACATACATACATACATACATTACATACATACATTACATTACATTACATTACAATTACATTACATTACATTACATTACATTACATTACATTACATACATACATACATACATACATACATACATACATACATACATTACATACATACATACATACATACATACATTACATACATACATACATACATACATACATACATACATACATACATACATACATACATACATACATACATACATACATACATACATACATACATACATTACATACATACATACATACATACATACATACATGCATTACATACATACATACATACATACATACATACATACATACATACATACATACATACATACATACATACATACATACATACATACATACATACATACATACATACATACATACATATACATACATACATACATACATACATACATACATACATACATACATACATACATACATACATACATACATACATACATACATACATACATACATACATACATACATACATTACATACATACATACATACATACATACATACATACATACATTACATACATACATAAACATACATACATTACATACATACATACATACATACATACATACATACATACATACATACATACATACATACATACATACATGCACATGCACATACATACATACATACATACATTACATATTACATTACATACATACATACATACATACATACATACATACATACATACATACATACATACATTACATACATACATACATACATACATACATTACATTACATTACATACATACATACATTACATACATTACATACATACATTACATTACATACATACATACATACATACATACATACATACATACATACATACATACATTACATACATACATACATTACATACATACATACATACACATTACATACATGCATACATGCATACATACATACTTACATTACAATACATTACATTACATTACATTACATACATACATACAACATACACACATTACATTAATTACATACATACATACATACATTACATACATACATACATACATACATTAATTACATACATACATGACATGACATGACATTACATTACATACATGCATACATGACATTACATTACATACATGCATTACATACATACATACATACATACATACATGCATGCATGCATGCATGCATGCATGCATACATACATACATACATACATTACATACATTACATGAATACATGCATACATATGCATACATGCATACATACATTGCATACATTACATACATACATACATACACACATACATACATACATACATTCATTCATACATACATACATGCATGCATACATGCATACATTACATACATACATACATACATACATACATGTGTACATGCATACATACATACATACATACGAGAGAGGGAGATTGGGGAGAGCATGGCTTGGGGGGATGGGGAGGATGGGGAGCGGACGGAGGGAGAGAGGACGACAGAACACACCAGGGAGACAAGGGAGAGAGGAACAAGGAGCAAACGGAGAGGACAATGTCGGCGGACTGAGCCGGAGGCTCTAAAGTTACGACCAACAAAATGGAAACACATATTAAAGTGGCAAATTCTCCCACCCACCTCTTCTTCCAATACTCCAGGGACCTTCCATTCTTAAAGGGAGAAGAAACCACTGGGTCCAATTTGCATGTTGCGGCTCCACTGCGCACTGAAGCCGGCATTCTCTAAAATTGCGTTCGGCGATGTGGAGAATTTGTGTTTGTTGCTATGGTTTTTGCGCGAGCAAACTGAAAAACCACGTTTGCAAACAACCCAAAAAAAACCAAAAAAACAGGAAACAAACACAAACTTGCGCAAACCCATCTCTAGGTAGGCATAGAGAACTCAAACGTCTTTCCATCGGATCCAATCGTTGGTGTGCTTCCGAAGCCAGCGGATCCCCTATCGGTTCTCCGTTTGACCTTCCTGGGAACGATCGATGCATCAATAAGCATGACCCGCTCAAGCACAATCTGCGCAATGCGGTCTCCAGGCTTTACGATGAAGCCCTCATCCCCATGATTGAAGAGGATGACCTTCTCCATTGTAGTCAGGGTCAATAACCCCACCGCCTACGGCGATCCTGTTCTTCACAGCCGGTGTTAACCAAACCTGACCCCCCTGCGGGAATACATACTCCCTCGGAGGCATAGGTGTCCAAACCCGCACTTCCCGAAGTAGCCCGCGTCGGAATTCTGGCATTCTCGCTGTCAAGACTGACGTACAACGTGTTAGGTTTCTTCTTCCATCGCTGCTCAACCGGACCAACCTCAACCGGCATAGCATTTGTGGCCTTCTTGAAAGTACCGTTCGGACACCAGGCCGCAACGATTGCCTCACACATTGCACTTGGGTACAGAGCGGTCGTCGGTGTCACCGATCCCTCAATGCGCGCATGAAGGTAACCCTTCTCATGCTTGCATTTACGACCTGAGAGTTCCTCGATGAGCTCTTTGGAGGTCGTGGCAACCTTCCACTGCTTCCTGATGGGCACGCCGTCCTTGTCTTGCATTCCGAAGTCACATCCGTCAAAATCAACAGTCTCGACATCAGGATCTGCGAGAAACCTCTGCATAAACGGCTGTTTCCACCCAAGGCAGTGCCTACAAGGAGGGCCCCTTAGTTATAACTGGGTTAGAAATAGGGGCAAGTTAGGTTATAACATGGGCTATCATGACTTATAAGCAGGGTTAAGTCAGGTTAACTCATGTTATACTTATAAACTGCTTATAAGTTAGTTGCGCGAGAAATGGAAGTAAGCAGCGAGTTGCAACTTCGTGTGGAAGAAAGCTGGGTGGAACTTACAGAACTTCTGAAAATGATATGAAGTTTAAGTCACTTTCTTGTGTTTAGAATGGCAGGCGGCATTTATGGATCGTTATGTTTGTTCGGGCCGTCAACTGAGCTAAAGAAGGGAAGCAGCAATTACGCAAGCTTGATTTTGGCAGGGAGACTGTGTGGCATCCGAGGCGAATTGGGTTTTTATGTACTAGCTGTGGGACTTCTGTGACAAGAAGATAACCAGACAGCCATGGCGAACGCAACGTGGAACATAGTCACATATATTTTTGCAAGGACTTGAAGGTCCTGGCTGCAGCAGCTTATATGCATACAGTTCATTTAGCTTTAAATATATCGCATTGGTCTATGTATGGTTATAACCTGTTTGAAGCGTAGGCAAAGATGGCGCGGTTTGTCATTTTTCGCAAGCGTCCGGGCTTAGTTGAAGCAAACCATGCCAGTCAGCACGCTCGTTAGCGTTTGACAGCGGTGGTTGCCGCAGTGTATGAGCATACGCAGCAGAGCCGCGAGCGTTGTTGGACTCGTGGCGATGGCCACTGCAATACAGCAGCCATGGTGACGCTGCAATAACTGCGAGCTTCAGTTTGAGGAAGAGGGCGGTGGTCCGCTCGAATCCTGCTGAGATGTAGCGCTGCTTTCATATTACGATATATAGTTGTATGCTGCTACAGCAGGCAGAAGCCTTGTGAGGTTTGGAGTGTTCACTCAGGATTCAGCATGCGCCAGAGCCATATGTTGCGTTCATTCAAGTCACGGCGGTTGTCCGCTGTTTGAGCCTGAAGCAGACGTATACGCGTTGATCGCATGTCGTGGCGGTTGTCGGCAGTCGGAGCTGGCAACAGACACCATTCGCTCTCGGGCATCTGACGGCGGTGGTCCGCTGCCTGAGACACGTGCCTCCATGTGTCGGACACATGTACAAGCTGCCACATCTCGTGGCTCGCAAGCTAATTTTTTTGCATAACTTCGCAAGCCTGCTGTGAAGGATGGAAGCAGCTGGGCCACCAGCTGCGAAGACACAGAGGTTTCCGATGCAGTCGTGGGAGAACTGGCCGATGTACTTGCCGACTTGGATCTGGAAGAAGATCAGGTCCACAGCATGACGGTGCTAGATCACATTACTACGCATCTCTGCCAGATGGGCTTGAAGACTCCTTCGGAACTGACCCAGGCTGTGTTTGTGGCGGTGCTCACACTAAGAGAGCCCAAGCAGCGCCACAGTGTTGACTCCCAGAGCCTGCGCACGATGTACTTGAACACAAAGAGTCAGCTTCAGTCCAAGTTGGCAAAGTTGAAAGTGCAGCAGCACTGCGGGGCCCACCCGCTGTTCTTCTACCGGCCGATCCAGGTGAGGCTGAGGAGGCGTTCAAGCTACAAGCTTTTCCGCCGGATGGCAAGCCGGTGGCATGCGGGCTCGCCATGAACGAGATCGTGGACTTGGCGCGCAGGGTGCCTTTGCGGTCGACAAATGCTAGCGCCAGGCCTTCCTCGCATCTGAGTGCCGGCTTCGATGCAACGGCTGCTGCGCAGCTCATGCAGGTTCAGGCGCAGGCGTTGTGCATGATGGCCATGCAGCAGCCGCTGGGCGCTGCTGGGCTCAATTTGCAGATCTTGCAGCCGAAGGAAAAGCCTCTGCAGCGTCTTCTTGCGAAGGCCTCGGAGCAGCAGCCTGCGCTGGAGCGCCCTGGTTCAACTCGCTTGGCCATCGAGGAAAAGGAGATGGGAGATCGGCAAGGGCCGGCAAGCGGGGTGCGCCAGGAGACAGGTCGCAGAGAGCCGGCAGGCGTCTCGATCAAGGAGAACGCGCTTGCAGCATCTCGGCGACGGAGAACTTGCAGGCCGATCCGTCTGGTTCCTTCAGCAAGGGCCAGGAGGTCGATGGCACGGCGTCCGGCCAGAAGACCATTGCAGATGACAGCAAGCAGGCGGCTGCGCAGGAGGTGCCGTGGCAAGAGGCGAATCCAATGTCTTTGATGGCTTCTTTGAAGAAGATGCAAGACGCTCGAGAAGCGAAGAAGCCCCAGATGAAGTCGCAGACTTCCATGAAGCGACCAGCGGCGCGGGCTGAGAATATCAATGTGCGCAAGAAGCCGGCAGGCAATGGGTTACACGAAGATCGCCCTATCCAGACGAAGACAAAGAACAGCTCCGCCACTCACACCAAGAAGAAGCCAGCCGCTCAGAGCGGCCCTGGCGCAAAGCGAGTGAAGCCCTGGTGGCGAGCTCTCGGGCCCAGCAAGGCGGCCGTCTTGAAGCAGCGCTATCAGGAGGACATCGACAATGGCTTGGTCATGACGGCGAAGGCATTCGCTTCTCGTGTGTACCACAAAATTGATGGCATGATTGGCCGCGCGCAGGCGCAGACCGCGCACCAAGATGCCACGTCTTATATTTGCCGCAAAGACAGCCGGAAGCGCTAGCTTGTGCTGCGCGGAAGTGAAAATGCACCACTGTCGTACGTGCTTCATTCATGTTTGGTAGCCGGGGTGGCGGTGGTCCGCCAGTTTGCACGCCAGTGTTCATCAAACGGTGGTCCGCCTGTGCATGCCACTGCTCTTCATGCATGTTTGCGATAGCCAGGGATGGTGGTGGTCCGCCAGTTTGCGTGCCACCGTGCTTCATACACGTTTTGTAGTTGTGGCGCGCTCGTGTTCGTGGGGGTGTGTTCTTACGCAAGTGTGCTTGTATTTGGGATGGTGGTGATCCGTCACGTGTTTGTGATAGTTGGGATGGCGGTGGTCCGCCAGTTCACATGCCACTTTGCCTCTTACATGTTTGGTAGTTGCGGCGCGTCTGTGTTTGCGGGGTTTTCTTCTCTTGCAAGTGTGGGACGGCGGTGGTCCGCTAGTTCGTGTTCGCGGGGGAAGGTTCTGTTGCAAGTGGGCTTATGTGCGCGGCATGGCGGCCGTCCGCCTGTATGCGCGCCACTGCGCTTCATACACGTTTGGTGGCCGAGATGGCGGTGGTCCGCCTGCTTGTTTGGTAGCCGGGACGGCGGTGGTCCGCCGACTTGCGTGCCGCCGAGCGTCATTCACGTTTGGTAGCCGGACTGGCGGTGGTCCGCCAGCTATCATGCCACTGTTCTTCATACAGGGGCTGGATGTATGGCGGTGGTCCGCCTGTTTGCATGCCACTGCTCTTCATGCATGTATGCGATAGCTAGGGATGGTCCGCCAGTTTGCGCGCCACTGTGCTTCAGAAATGTTTTGTAGTTGTGGCACGTTCGTGTTCGCAGGTGTGTGTTCTTGCGTATATGGGATGGCGCTGCAGCTCGCGTGCCACTGTGCTTCACACATGTCTGCGATAGCTGGGCTGGCGGTGGTCCGCCGTGCCACTGTGCTTCGTACATGTTGGGTTTAGTTGCGGTGCGTCTGTGTTCGTGGGGGAAGTGTGGGATGGCGGTGGTCCGCCAGTTCGTGATCGTGGGGGGAAAGTTCTTTTGCAATTGTGCCTATATATGTGCGTGGTATGGCGGTGGTCCGCCCGTTTGCATGCCACTGCGCTTCCTACACATGTTAACTGGGTAGCGGGTCCGCGTTTGCCCTCAGCGCATGGCAATGCGGCGATAATACTTGCAGTTCTTGGAGGCAAGATACACACACATAGCCTTCGGAGGGCGGGAAACAAAGGTGTTCTGCAAATACTGTCAGATCTCACAGGTATATATCTTTTATGGCTGGGAATCGAAGAGGCTGCTCAAGCTGAGTTGAGCAGCTGCGTCGGCGCGACTACCTGCTTCTCGCGGATAGAGATGTCCCATACCGGCATGCCTGACATGGCAGCTGATATGAAGGCGGGGGGAGCCACTCATTGGCAGAGTCAGGATCGCTTGCAGACATAGCTGCCCAATTGTAAGGTTTCGTTGCTGACGAAGTGTTGACATTGGCCTTTTGGTACTGTAGCAGTGTTGCGCTTCATCTGGGGTTTGTCTGGCTGCCAGGATGAGATGCGCAAGGCAGTCGCCGCGGGCGAGCCCATGGCGCAATCAGCGTGGCTGGCAGGGTGGTGATGCAAGCGCTGACCCAAATGCATGTGAGCCAGGTGTGGCCGATGGCGATCCTATGGCGCAGTCAGCGTGGCTTGGGGAGGATGGCGACCCAAGCACTGGCACACATGCAATTGAGCCAGGCAGGGTGTCCAAGGCGAGGAAGAAGTTCTCCCAGGAAAATGATGACGCGATGGCGAAGGCCGAGGATCCGCCGAACTCACTCCTTCCACCATGGCGCTCGGGAAGTACGCCGCCGATTCCGCCTCCTACGTCCTCTGTGCCAACGACAGCGGCGTCATCGGCGACCAGATCGCTGAGGAGGTGGGCCACCGCACAACACCCCTTTCCAGAGATGAAGAAAAGGAGTGGGCTCATCTGCGGGGACTATCTCGCAGAGCAGTTGAAAGGGAAATGGGGGTGACTCGCCCAAAGAGCCAGAGGCACGGCAAACGCAAGTGAACAACAGGCAACGAAGCGGCAAAATAAGAGGAGCCCGGGAACCCAAAAGCAAACCAGCCTAACTCCCCACGGCATGTGGATCCCGTTGTTTTCCGGCTCAAGGGTCCGAAGGCAAACCAAGATTTAAGTTGTTCACAGTTGGGAAATCAACCCCAAAACAGGGAGGGGAGCAACCGCGACTCAAGCCGGATTGGCAGCCAGCAGCCTGTGCTCTGACCAAGCACAGAGAAAAAGGCAAAGGCACGGGTGAAACATGACAGGCCCCGCACTACATGGAAGGCACGAAGTCATCCGATTCATCATGAAGAACCAATCGCAGAAATCCGAAAATGGATCCGCACAAACTACCACTCCCAAATTGGAAGCAAGGCATAAGCTCGCTCTACACCCATCTGAAACAAGTCTGAGACACAGTGTTACAACACGATCTGAGTAGACCGGGGTCAGCTGTTCGGATGTTCATGCGCCCTTATGTTGGGGCCGAGTGTGCTCAGCATATTCATGTCAACGTGCTTCCAGGCTGCTTCCAAATAAGTAGGGCGAGTCCCAAGAGGCCACAGACTCTGAAGAGAGGGTTCGTCCTAGAAACACATTGGCGCCATTTGTTCGGGTCAGGTGTGCGGCAAAAAGGACAATTTTGGCGTGCCTGGAACGCCGGGCTGTTCACATGGAGCCGTGCACGTGGCCTTCACAAACTTGCTTTGTAAGCTTGCTTGGATTCGTTAGTTTCTCCACCTATTTTCCCATTCGCAACCAATGGCAACTGGTGACTTTGTGGAAAGGGCCGCGCACGTTGTCAATTGGATGCGTGTGGATGGCAAGTTGGGTGGATTCGCCGCAGGTGTGTGGAGACGGGGCCGGCGCTGCGCTTTTGCGGGGGGCTCGGTGTGGACAAGCCTCGATCACTTGGTGGACACAGTGTTACCACGATCTGCGTAGACCGGGGTCAGCTGTTCGGATGTTCATGCGCCCTTTTGCTTGGGCCGAGTGAGTAGGGCGAACCCCGAGGCCACAGCTTCTGAAGAGAGGGTTCGTCCTAGAAACACATTGGCACCATTTGTTCGGGTCAGGTGTGCGGCAAAAAGGACAATTTTGGCGCACCGGGAACGCCGGGCTGTTCACATGCAGCCGTGCACGTGGCCTTCACAAACTTGCTTCGTATGCTTGCTTGGATTCGTTAGTTTCTCCACCTATTTTCCCATTCGCAACCAATTGCAACTGGTGACTTTGTGGAATTGGCCGCACACGTTGTCAATTGGATGCGTGTGGATGGCAAGTTGGGTGGATTCGCCGCAAGTGTGTGGAGACGGAGCCGGCGCTGCGCTTTTGCGGGGGGCTCGGTGTGGACAAGCCTCGGTCACTTGGTGGGCGAAACAAGTCTGAGACACAGTGTTACCACGATCTGCGTAGACCGGGGTCAGCTGTTCGGATGTTCATGCGCCCTTTTGTTTGGGCCGAGTGTGCTCAGCATATTCATGTCAACGTGCTTCCAGGCTGCTTCCAAATAAGTAGGGCGAACCCCAAGAGGCTACAGCTTCTGAAGAGAGGGTCCGTCCTAGAAACACATTGGCACCGTTTGTTCGGGTCAGGTGTGCGGCAAAAAGGACAATTATGGCGTACCTGGAGCGCCGGGCTGTTCACATGGAGCCGCGCACGTGGCGGTTGCCGCATGTCATGAGCGTCCACCTCCACCGCGCCAGTCTCGCTCGCCGGCATGTCACGAGCGTCCACCACGCCAGTCTCGCTCGCGAGCGGTTTCCGCATGTCACAGCGTCCACCGCGCCAGTCTCGCTCGCGGGCGGTTTCCGCATGTCACGAGCGTCCACCGCGCCAGTCTCGCTCGCGGGCGGTTTCCGCATGTCACGAGCGTCCACCGCGCCAGTCTCGCTCGCGGGCAGTTTCCGCGTGTCACAAGCGTCCACCGCGCCAGTCTTGCTCGCGGGCGGTTTCCGCCTGTCACGAGCGCGCCAGTCTCGCTCGCGGGCGGTTTCCGCATGTCACGAGCGTCCAGCCTCGCTCGCGGGCGGTTTCCGAGTCGCGTCCACCGCGCCAGTCTCGCTCGCGGGCGGTTTCCGCATGTCACGAGCGTCCACCGCGCCAGTCTCGCTCGCGTGCGGTTTCCGCATGTCACGAGCCTCCACCCAGTCTCGCTCGCGGGCGGTTTCCGCATGTCACGAGCGTCCACCGCGCCAGTCTCGCTTGCAAACCGTTTCCGCATGTCACGAGCGTCCACCGCGCCAGTCTCGCTCGCGGGTGGTTTCCGCATGTCACGAGCGTCCACCGCGCCAGTCTCGCTCGCGGGCAGTTTCCGCATGTCACGAGCGTCCACCGCGGCAGTGTCTCGCTCGCGGGCGGTTTCCGCCTGTCACGAGCCACTGCGCCAGTCTCGCTCGCGGGCGGTTTAAACCTGTCACGAGCGTCCACCGCGCCAGTCTCGCTCGCGGGCGGTTTCCGCCTGTCACAAGCCACCGCGGCAGTCTCGCTCGCGGGCGGTTTCCGCATGTCACGAGCGTCCACCGCACCAGTCTCGCTGTCTCGCTCAGGGGCGGTTTCCGCATGTCACGAGCGGCCACTGCGCCAGTCTCGCTCGCGGGCGGTTTCCGCATGTCACGAGCGTCCACCGCGCCAGTCTCGCTCGCGGGCGGTTTCCGCATGCGGGCGGTTTCCGCATGTCACGAGCGCCCACCGCGCCAGTCTCGCTCGCGGGCGGTTTCCGCATGTCACGAGCGTCCACCGCGCCAGTCTCGCTCACGGGCGGTTTCCGCATGTCACGAGCGTCCACCGCGCCAGTCTCGCTCGCGGGCGGTTTCCGCATGTCACGAGCGTCCACCACGCCAGTCTCGCTCGCGGGCGGCTTTCGCATGTCACGAGCGTTCCACCGCGCCAGTCTCGCTCGCGGGCGGTTTCCGAATGTCACGAGCGTCCACCGTGCCAGTCTCGGTTTCCGCATGTCACGAGCGCAGTCTCGCTCGCGGGCGTTTTCCGCATGATCACGAGCGTCCACCGCGCCGGTCTCGCTCGCGGGCGGTTTCCGCATGTCACGAGCATCCACTGCGCCAGTCTCGCTCGCGGGCGGTTTCCCCATGTCACGAGCGTCCACCGCGCCAGTCTCGCTCGCGGGCGGTTTCCGCCTGTCACGAGCGTCCACCGCGCCAGTCTCGCTCGCGGGCGGTTTCCGCATGTCACGAGCGTCCACCGCGCCAGTCCCGCTCGCGGGCGGTTTCCGCCTGTCGCGAGCGTCCGCCGCGCCAGTCTCGCTCGCGGGCGGTTTCCGCCTGTCACGAGCGTCCACCGCGCCAGTCTCGCTCGCGGGCGGTTTCCGCGTGTCACGAGCGTCCACCGCGCCAGTCTCGCTCGCGGGCGGTTTCCGCATGTCACGAGCGTCCACCGCGCCAGTATCGCATGTCACGAGCGTCCACCGCGCCAGTCCAGTCTCGCTCGCGGGCGGTGTCCGCATGTCAGTCCACCGCGCCAGTCTCGCTCGCGGGCGGTTTCTCCATGTCACGAGCGTCCACCACGCCAGTCTCGCTCGCGGGCGGTTTCCGCAGGTCACGAGCGTCCACCGCGCCAGTCTCTATCGCGGGCGGTTTCCGCATGTTCCACCGCGCCAGTCTCGCTCGCGGGCGGTTTCCGCATGTCACGAGCGTCCACCGCGCCAGTCTCGCTCGCGGGCGGTTTCCGCATGTCACCATTTTTCGCTCGCGGGCGGTTTCCGCATGTCACGAGCGCGCCAGTCTCTCTCGCTCGCGGGCCAGCCTCGCGCACCCAGTCTGCACCACACCGCCGTCCCACCAGCCAGCCCCACACCGCCGTCCCCCCAGCCAGCCTCGTACGCCCCGTCTGCACCCCCAGCCGGCATCGCACGCCCGGTCTGCAGCACAACGAAATGGAAATCCCTTCTTATCTCCGTCGTCACAGCTTGTATCGCTCCCAGGCACCTTAAGAGAAAACCTAAAGCAGAACCCAAGCATCAGAGATGCTTTTGGGAAAAAAAATAGGACTCTGTTCGGATGTTCGTGCGCCCTTTTGTTTGGTCGAGTGTGCTCAGCATATTCATGTCAACGTGCTTCCAGGCTGCTTCCAAATAAGTAGGGCGAACCCCAAGAGGCCACAGACTCTGAAGAGAGGGTTCGTCCTAGAAACACATTGGCGCCATTTGCTCGGGTCAGGTGTGCGGCAAAAAGGACAATCTTGGCGCGCGGTGAACGCCGGGCTGTTCACATGGAGCCGTGCACGTGGCCTTCACAAACTTGCTTTGTAAGCTTGCTTGGATTCGTTAGTTTCTCCACCGATTTTCCCATTCGCAACCAATTGCAACTGGTGACTTTGTGGAAAGGGCCGCGCACGCTGTCAATTGGATGCGTGTGGATGGCAAGTTGTGTGGACACGGGGCCGGCGCTGCGCTTTTGCGGGGAGGCTCGGTGTGGACGATCCTCGGTCATTTGGTGGGTCTGACGTCTGTCCGAAACAAGTCTGAGACACAGTGTTGCCACGATCTGCGTAGACCGGGGTCAGCTGTTCGAATGTTCATGCGCCCTTTTGTTTGGGCCGAGCGTGCTCAGCATATTCATGTCAACGTGCTTCCAGGCTGCTTCCAAATACGTAGGGCGAACCCCAAGAGGCTACACCTTCTGAAGAGAGGGTTCGTCCTAGAAACACATTTGCACCAGTTGTTCGGGTCAGGTGTGCGGCAAAATAAGTAGGACGAACCCCAAGAGGCCACAGCTTCTCAAGACAGGGTTCGTCCTATAGAAACACATCGGCACCCTTTGTTCGGGTCAGGTGTGCGGCAAAAAGGACAATTTTGGCGCACCTGCAACGCCGGGCTGTTCACATGGAGCCGCGTGGCCTTCACAAACTTGCTTCGTACGCTTGCTTGGATTCGTTAGTTGCTCCACCTATATTTTCCCATTCGCAACCAATTGCAACTGGTGACTTTGTGGAAAGAGCGGCGCACGTTGTCAATTGGATGCGTGTAGATGGCAAGTTGGGTGGGAGGGGGCCGGCGCTGTGCTTTTGCGGGGGGCTCGGCGTAGACAAGCCTCGGTCACTTGGTGGTCTGACGCCTGTCCGAAACAGGTCTGAGACACAGTGTTACCACGATCCGCGTAGACCGGGGTTAGCTGTTCGGATGTTCGTGCGCCCTTTTGTCTGGGCCGCGTGTGCTCAGCATATTCATGTCAACCTGCGTGCAGGCTGCTTCCAAATAAGTAGGGCGAACCCCAAGAGGCCACAGCTTCTCAAGAGAGTCCTAGAAACACATTGGCGTTTGTTCGGGTCCTGTGTGCGGCAAAAAGTGCGGGGGCTCGGTGTGGACAAGCCTCGGTCACTTGGTGGGTCTGACGCCTGTCTGAAACAAGTCTGAGACACAATCTGCGTAGACCGGGGTCAGCCGTTCGGATGTTCGTACGCCCTTTTGTTTGGCCGAGTGTGCTCAGCATAAACATTTTTGAACGTGCTTCCAGGCTGCTTCCAAATAAGTAGGGCGAACCCCAAGAGGCCACAGCTTCTCAAGAGAGGGTTCGTCCTAGAAACACATCGGCGCCGTTTGTCTCGCTCGAGGGCGGTTTCCGCCTGTCACGAGCTCCTGCAGCTTGGGCGTGGTTTCCTCGGTTGCGGTTTTCTGCGAAGCTCTGCCACCCGCGCCGTCTCGCTAGGGGGCGGTTTCGGCCTGTCACGAGCGTCCCCGGCGCCCCTCTCGCTCGGGCGCGGTTTTCCGCTGTCACGATGCGTCCACCGCGCCACACTAGGCCGAAACCGCCCCGAGCGAGACTGGCGCGGTGGGACGCTCCGCCGCGGAGCGAGTGACTGGGCGGGGGACGCTCGTGAGAGGCCGAAACCGCCCCCGAGCGACACGGGCGCGGGGGACGCTCGTGACAGGCCGAAGCCGCCCCCGGGAAACCGCCCCCGAGCGAGACTGGAGCGAGACTGGCGCGGTGGACGCTCGTGACGTGCGGAAACCGCCCGCGAGCGAGAGCCGCGAAAAAGGGTTTTTCCTGAACTCCTGGAAGACCTGGTTCTTTTTCGCTCAGAGAACGGTTATGGAAGGCTTCCAGGCGGCAATCCAGACGCCCTTAAAAGGAACTCTCCAAGGCTGGGTGGCAAGCGCCCGTCTCGCTCAGGGGCGGTTTCGGCCTGTCACGAGCGTCCCCCGCGCCCGTCTCGGGGGGCGGTTTCGGCCTGCCCGCGCCCGTCTCGCTCGGGGCGGTTTCGGCCTGTCACGAGCGTCCCCCGCGCCCGTCTCGCTCGGGGGCACGAGCGTCCGGCGCAGTCTCGCTCGGGGGCGGTTTCGGCATGTTCACGAGGTCCCCCGCGCCCGTCTCGCTCCGGGCGGTTTCCGCTGTCACGAGCGTCCACCGCGCCAGTCTCGCTCGCGGGCGGTTTCGCATGTCACGAGCGTCCACATCGCTCGGGGGCGGTTTTGGCCTGTCACGAGCGTCCCCCGCGCCCGTCTCGCTCAGGGGCGGTTTCGGCCTGTCACGAGCGTCCCCCGCGCCCGTCTCGGGGGGCGGTTTCGGCCTGCCCGCGCCCGTCTCGCTCGGGGCGGTTTCGGCCTGTCACGAGCGTCCCCCGCGCCCGTCTCGCTCGGGGGCGGTTTCGGCCTGTCACGAGCGTCCCCCGCGCCCGTCTCGCTCGGGGGCGGTTTCCGCTTGTCACGAGCGTCCACCGCGCCTTCGGCCTGTCACGAGCGTCCCCCGCGCCCGTCTCGCTCGGAGCGGTTTCGGCCTGTCACGAGCGTCCACCGCGCCAGTCTCGCTCGAGGGCGGTTTCCGCCTGTCACGAGCGTCCGCCGCGCCCGTCTCGCTTGGGGGCGGTTTCGGCCTGTCACGAGCGTCCCCCGCGCCCGTCTCGCTCGGGGGCGGTTTCGGCCTGTCACGAGCGTCCCCCGCGCCCGTCCTGTCACGAGCGTCCCCCGCGCCCGTCTCGCTCGGGGGCGGTTTCGGCCTGTCACGAGCGTCCCCAGCGCCCGTCTCGCTCGGGGGCGGTTTCGGCCTGTCACGAGCGTCCCCCGCGCCCGTCTCGCTCGGGGGCGGTTTCGGCCTGTCACGAGCGTCCCCCGCGCCCGTCTCGCTCGGGGGCGGTTTCCGCTTGTCACGAGCGTCCCCCGCGCCCCGTCTCGCTCGGGGGCGGTTTCGGCCTGTCACGAGCGTTTCTGCATGTCACAAGCGTCCCCCGCGCCAGTCTCGCTGGGGGGCGGTTTCGGCCTGTCACGAGCGTCCCCCGCGCCCGTCTCGCTCGGGGGCGGTTTCGGCCTGTCACGAGTGTCTCGCTCGCGGGCGGTTTCCGCATGCCCCGAGCGTCCACCGCGCCAGTCTCGCTCGGGGGCGGCTTCCGCCTGTCACGAGCGTGCCCCGCGCCCGTCTCGCTCGGGGGCGGTTTCCGCTTGTCACGAGCGTTCACCGCGCCAGTCTCGCGCACCCAGCCAGCCCCACACCGCCGTCCCCCCCAGCCAGCCTCGCACGCCCGGTCTGCACCCCCAGCCGGCATCGCACGCCCGGTCTGCAGCACAACGAAATGGAAATCCCTTCTTATCTCCGTCGTCACAGCTTGTATCGCTCCCAGGCACCTTAAGAGAAAACCTAAAGCAGAACCCAAGCATCAGAGATGCTTTTAGGAAAAAAGCGGTGGTCCGCTGGCAGCATACTTATATGTAGCGCTGTGTGCGTGTGTCGGTTTGTTTAACAGTACGCCGAAGATGTTGTTTTTCTTCGAAGGGTGCTGCGCAGTGCTGCTCATGCATTGAAACGAATTGTTCCGCACGCATCGCTGCCTCCCACATATACTCAAGGCTTCCTCTTGTGGCAGCAAGCTTCTCTCGCTTCATGGGCATGACATGCATGCATGCTGAACTTCCATGCAGCTCCTATGGTCACCTGCACCTCAAAACTGAGCTCCCACGCCTCGCCTGATGTTGTTTTACAAGTGTGGTGGCCAAAGCTTGTGGGAGAGCCTTCCTTGTAGTTCTATCGTGACTCATATCTTGCGTGGGCGGGGCAGAACTTGGCCTGCTGAGTCTCGGCTTTTCTTTCAAACGCAGGTGGGATCGTGACCAGAATTCCATGTGCGGGATGCAGAATGTGGAAGACATGTCGTGATTTAGAAGTCGGCCGCTCTTTGGATTGAAGGAACACTTTGGTTCGAGACACAGCTCGAGCGCGCGGCTGTCGGTCAGGACAATGGCCGCCCAGAGCTACTTGTGTCGAATCAGGGACGAGACTCTCAGTGTCAACCGCATGATCATCACAGGCCAGCTTCAACGGTGCCTTCTTATGATTCGACACGGGCTATTTCATTTGTTTCAGGAGGCGGCGCCATGTGACTGGTCTTGAGAAAGAGCTCGAAGAGCTGAACCGGTTGACAGCCAGACTTCACCTGGACTGGCAAGCAGCTGAGGAGGAGGGCACCGTGGACACCCGCGCGCAGCCCCGATGTGTTGCAGAGTTCATGGGGCTGGAGCGCCAAGAGCAGATCACCAGGGAGGCTATGGAGGGCTCCCGCTTGCTTCACGCTGAGCTGCAAAGATGCCAAGCCATGCCATTGCGCGTGCCGCGCGAGCTCTATTTGGCCTCGAAGGGCTTGGAAGGCGTCGCTGCGCTCCTGAACTGGCTGGATGGCGAAGAGTGGGCTTCGGCGCTACGGGTTGCAGAGGCATAGGAGTGAGTTGCGCGCGCCTGTACAGAGCTAGCTGGATGAAGGTGGCGTTGGTCCCTCTGCTCTCATGATGACTCGACCGTGTGCATCAAAGCACGTCGCACAGTGTCACACGGCGTCAAAACAGTTTGCAGTGAAAGTTGCTAGCGCAGACAGTGCGGATGTATGTGTACGCCCTCCGTAGCAGTATTTTTGTGTTGCTCTCACCGCGGCACTGGCGGTTTCTTTCCGTAGTTTCGTCAGTCGAGCGATCTCATGAACTCATGTGTGGAAGGTTTTGCTTTATGGATGTTCTTTAGTGTAGGGCGCGGGCGACAACGGCGGTGGTCTGCTGGCTTAGGTGGTGGTGGTCTTGGAACAGTGTCCACACAGCTACTGTTCTGCGCGGTGGTCCGCCAGGGTCGAGCGGCAAAGGAGGCTGTGGCTCGGTCGTCGGGCGACAGGTCCGTTGACTTGGGAACTGTATCGGGGGCGTCGACGCGCATGTGTGTCTGGAGGCAGACGCGCGTGTGTCTGGAGGCAGACGCGCGTGTGTCTAGAGGCAGACGCGCGTGTGTCTGGAGGCAGACGCGCGTGTGTCTGGAGGCAGACGCGCGTGTGTCTGGAGGCAGAGCGTTTGTCTGGAGGCAGACGCGTGTGTGTCTGGAGGCAGACGCATGTGTGTCTGGTGTCTCCGTGCAGACGCGCGTGTGTCTGGAGACAGACGCGCATGTGTCTGGTGTCTCCAGGCAGACGCGCGTCAGACGCGCGTGTGTCTGGGGACAGACGCGTGTGTGTCTGGACGCAGACGCGCGTGTGTCTGTTTGTGTCTGTTTGTGTCTGCTTGTGTCTGTTTGTGTCTCTGTGTCAGTGTCTGCTGACATGTGTGTCGGTCGGTCTGTCTCTTTGTCTGTGTGTCTGTCCGTCCCTCGGTCTGTCTGTCTGGCTGTTTGTCTTGCTTGCGGGACGCGCTGCGCTAGGACGTTGACAGTTCGGGTGTGCGCGCAAGAAGCTGCTAGCCATAGCTGCCTTAGCGCTCCAAGCCAGAGACCCTTGTACAGTTGCCATGCCCGCCGAGCTGGATGTTGCCACCGTGGACGCGGAAGTGGCGCAGGACGGCAGCGGTGTGGCTTGCGCTAAGTGCGGCTCCGCCGTCACGCTGGACACGATGCGGGTGCCCAAGTTCTTGGGAGCTCGAGCTGTCTGCAAGGCATGTCACGCGCTAGAGACCATGCTGCGCCGGAACTTGCAGGAGATGCCTGAGCTGAGTGCCCAAGACCAAGAGGCATTTTTCAAAAAATGCCTTGCCTTGCGCGGGCCTGATGGGGCTGACCCTCTGACATGGAAGAAGGTGAGAGCTGAGCTGAAGCAGTGCATGATACAGAGAGTGATCCGGAGCAAGTCTGAGCAGTCAGGAGGCACGTATCAGCCACTGAGCTACTACGAGAAGCAAGGGTATTGCGTGGATGACATTGAGGCCAAGGCGGAGATGAAGGAGAATCCAGTTGGACCGTGCTACCTCGTCCCCTTGTTGTCCGTGAATGAGAGCGTGGTTGTAGAGACGTGTGAGGAGACCTTGGTTCATCTTGAGAGAGAGATCAAGCGCAAGCGAGAGCCCAAGGAGGGTTTGCCCAAGGCTCCCAAGAAGGTGAAAGGCGAGCCAGCCGCTCCTAAGCCGGCGCCGATTCCACTGACGGAGGAGGAGAAGAACATGAAAGAGAAGCTACAGGGCTTTGTGGACTTCGACACCGACAGTGAGGAAGAGGAGCCAGTGCCTCGGAACTGTATTGGATAGGCTGCGCAAGTTTTGAACGCAAACTGTTTCTGTTTAGCTGCGTGTGTTGCAGCACGGCCTCGGCATGTTGTTGAGCGCAGCGCTTGCAGGCTAAGAAGGGCGCCCGCGCCCGCAGGGGTGGCGACGCCAGGGGCCAGCAGAAAGAACAGCAGAAAGAACAGCTCGCGCGCGAGCGCCAGGCGGAGAAGGAGATGCGCGTGTGTCTCGCTATTGCGAGCAAGGCCCTGACCCTTCTACGTGCTTGCGTGGACAAGTTGTCCAAGACGGACGCGGCAACCAAGGGAGTCCGCGCGTGCTTTGACCAGAAGATCGTGGACGAGTTCGAGGAGCTGCAGGCTAAGACGACTGCGTGGCATAAGAACTGCCAGGCTGTGCTGAAGAAGGCGGGAGGAAGCACGCGGCCAGCAGTAGAAGAGCTTGGCTTCACCCAGAAGGATGTGACGAGCTTGAGCAAGTCCGTGGACCTGGCGCGCAAGCAGATGCATGGATGCCGGCGTCTGATAGCGAGGCAGGCCAAAGAGGAATGATGGGCGCGCTTCCGATGATAGATCTTTGTGGGCGCTTGAGGCCGCTCGGCACGTGTGAATGCACGCGTGCCCCATTTTGGATGAAGGCGGTGGCCCGTTGAGGTAGAAGCCATGCGCAGGGGCAACGCGCAGGCTGAAGCGAATCCGGACAAAAAAACGAGCTCCGATGTATATAGGAGGGCTGAGGCACGGGAGGACTATATGTGCGGTACCGTGAAAGTGCCATAGAGATGTGAGCTTTTCCAGCTGCGGTGGTCCGCTTGCGGCATGGGGACGGCGCGCAGCTGTGAAAGCGTTACAGCGACGTTCGTTTTTCTCTGCGTGGCGGTGGTCCGCTGACATTGGCGTGGGGACAGCGCGAGCTGTGAAAGAGTTACAGTGATGTTCGTTTTTCTCTGCATGGCGGTGGTCCGCTTACATGGGCGTGGGGGGCAGTGCGAGCTGTGAAAGTGTTACGGTGATGTTTGTTTTTCACAACCAGCGGTGGTCCGCTGACATCGGCACAGACGCGCAGATGCGAAAGTGTTACAGAGATGCTTGGTCTTGTTTCTCAGCTAGCGGTGGTCCGCTGACATTGCAATGGGGACAGCGCGCAGCTGTGAAGGTGCTGCAGAGATGTTCGTCTTTTTTTCCATGGAGCGGTGGTCCGCTTACATTGGGATGTTGGTTTGCGCGCAGCTATGAAAGTGCTCCAGTGATGTTGGTTGTTCATGGAGCGGTGGTCCGCTTCCACTAGGATGGGGACAGCAGTGGTGGTGTTGCAGAGGTGATTCCTGTTTTTCTCAACCAGTGGTGGTCCGCTGTCATTGGCGTGGGGGCCGCAACTGTGAAAGCGCCACAGGGGTGTTCAAGCAGCGGTGGTCCGCTTGCATTAGCATGAGAACTGTGCGTATATAGCTGCAAAAGTGCCACAGAGATGTTCATGGATTTCAGGCAGCGGTGGTCCGCTTGCGTTGGGGTGGGGAGAGCGCCACGGTGACCCGGCCTCCGCTGGCTCTGGGAGTGCTTCTCCGCAGGGTGGCCGACACGACATGCCGTCTTGCTCACCTATATGACGTAGCGTAGCTGACGTCTTGTAGTACGCGTTGCGCACCATCTCGGCGATGTGGCGCTGGGGCCTCATCCAGCGGCAGAACTTGGACACCGTCACTGCCGATGCGATCTACATGCAAGTGGATTGGGTCGGCCATCCCTCCCCTGAGCAAGAAGCAGAGCTGCGACTGGGAGCCGCTGAGAATCTCGGCTGGCATCAGCAACACTGTTGCGTGGTGCGCGCAGACATGTGCTATTTCCGCAGACATGTGCTATATCCGTGTGCATATGCGCAACGCACAGGCGGTGGTCCGCCGAGTCTCTTGCAGGCGCATGCTGGTATATGTGCGTGTGTGTGTGTGTGTTGCGCGTTGACTGCTTGACTCACACATAAGCCCGTGGCCGAAAGGATGGACTTCGAGCTCTCCGCGCTGCAAGGAAGCAAGGCATGCACTCCCATGCGGCAGGTGAAGGCCGTGAGCCACTTGCAGCTGTTCGAGTCCCTGCGCCAAGATGAAAACGTAGCCGTGGTGGTTGAGTCGTGCTTCGCTGGAACGCGGGTGTATCAGATGAAGTGCGTAGATGCCCACTTTTGCTTTTGCGCCGCGGCCACTGGCGAGCTGCGCTTCAAGTTGCACTGGGACAAGCCCGGTGTGGTGAAGGACCTCATGATCCGAGCGAGTGTGCTCAACGACGCTCTGCCGGAAACTCGCTATGATGGAGACAATGCTCCCCTGCGCTTCGTCTATGGCACTGAAGTTATAGGCCCTGATCGATGGCACCAGCTGTTGTCTGAGCTCTTCCAGTTGGAGCCCCGGGAGCGTGAGTTCGACCTTGATGACGGTCAGTGAGCTGCAGCTGGTCCTGTATATAGACGGCTAGGCCGACATCGCCTTGAGGTCCGGGCGTGGCAAAGCAGTGGTTGCCCCTTTGGTCATCCCCGTTTGTGATTGGTGCACGACGAGTGAAGCATCTTCATGCGCGGCCTGTGTGTGTCTCACTCTAGTATAGGTTGGCGCACGTCCTTGTCTCTAGCGCCATGCCACGTTCGCTCTGGTATGTCTGGCTCGCAGAAGTCGAGCGATCTACGGCGTCAGCTGGCGCTGGCGTCCGCATCGTCTATCTACAAGCTGCAGCGCTTGGCTGAAGGCGAGACGACTGCCAAGCGGCCGCCGATATGGAGATGGGCGCTTCTCCAGAGGTGCCCTCGTGCGCATATTGAATGCTGCAGCAGAAAGCCCATACACTTGGAAGCCTTCGCTGTCTGGCCAAAAGTACTCAGCAGAAGAAGTAGAAAGTGCTGCAGGAGTGCGTGCGCAGTTAAGCACCAGCTACAGTGCTGGATGTCTGGAAATGCGCATGGGACAAGTTTTGCTCTGCGAGGAAGAATCCGCCTTGGTCCAGTACTTCCTGCAAGATGAAGCGCACACGTTTTGGGCTGTGGTGCTGAAGCTGAAAGAACTGCCATGCGAGGTCCCGCTTGCAAGACGTTTTCAGCTCTCGAACGAGCAAAGAGCCTTAGATTTAGCAACCAAAAGAGAGTGACACTACATGCTTCTGCGTCAAACGAAGATACCTGGTGGCGTTTCTGCATGCACTGGCGGTGGTCCGCTGCAATGCAATCATACGGTCAACCACTACATTTACGCAATGAAGCCACTCTTTCTTGCTTGCCGAGCCTCTAGTGCAATTTCGAGCTTTCGGGAAGCCGGGCATGCAAAAATACGCCGAAAACAAGTTACGGAAGATATAACTTGCGCAAGCGGTGTTATAACTTAGTTATAACTCTCCATTCTCTATCTTCCATAACTAAGTTATTGTTGAGTTATAACTGGCTTAACATGCGTAACTGCAGATACAAGTAAGATAACTGCAGGGGCCCTCATTGTAGGCCACTCAAATGCAACTCTGCCCCCTCCTCGCCTAACGGCTCGGGAGGCCCGCAGGAATGCTGCAAACATCACCTGAGAGCAGATCATTCAGGTGTGATGCAAACTCGGCACCGTGAATCGAGAGGTTCACGTATTGCCATGTACTCCACGGTCCACACGGGATAGACGCCCAGAGATCGCATCCAGGATTATCCTCAATGATCGAAATGAGCCGACTAATGTCCTTAGCCTTCGTGATGTCAAATGAGCCAATGTGAACGCGAACAGCTTCGCCGCCACAATCCATCATCACTGCGGACAAGCGTGAGTCAGGCTCGCAAGCAAACTCAATGAGGAGCTTTCGGCCAGGCGCTGGGGCAGCCGGATCCCTATTGGGATGCTCGCAACGTTGCTCTTCCCTCAGGGATAACTCCCGTTCGGCTTGAACGTATATCTCCCGTGACCGGGCAGACATCTGTCTCCAACTATCCGCATCGGTAGAGTTGGGCTTTCCAGTGCCGGCATATGGCCGCTCACGCCTATCGGCGGATTGGTCATAGTCGATCTTATCTCCGTGCAGCTTGCGACTCTTCTTAGAATCACCGGCAGCCTTCGGATCTTCCTTGGGCCTGAACCTGCCGTGAGGAGCACATCCCTTGTCAAAGAGGATGGTCACACCTGTCCAAAATCCACGCGTAAAATGTCGATGGTTGGGAGCGTCATGATGTCGATCGTCCCTTACCCAATTACCAACGGCATCGAGTCCTCGCATATGAGTGACCCTAACGGTGTCAAGCTCGTCATGTGAACGACCACCTGGGGGAATATCCTCATTTGTCGTTCCGAAGAACTTCTTCCGCACCCCGACGTGGATACGATACCAGGCGCTGTCCTCGTCGTGCCGCTCCCAGTAATCTGAGACGCATGCGTCACCATCTCCTTGGACAGCCCGTTTCTGGATGACTCCGTCAGACTTGGAAGAGCTACCGCCCCCCTCGCCCGGTTGATCGTCGTCATCGTCCTCATCAGGGTCATCAAACCGACCTTCATCGAAGTCGAATTCATCCCTGACTTTCCTGTTCGGCTTCAACTCGGCCCTTCGGTCAGCTAACGCCTCCCGAATGGTCCGAGTTCTAGCGTCATAGGATGCCAGCATCGGGAACACGTAGGGCTCCTCAGGGTTCTTCCAGATGCGTTTGACCTGGTGAATACCCGGCTGTGCTCGAGATCAGCGACAAGATAGTCGCCAATCCATAACCCTCCTGGCTCTAATCGATAGCCCAAGAACAATGATGGAGCGAACTTCGGGTCCTCCTCGATCTTGATGAAGTCCCGTCCCTTCTTCTCAGCAGGCAGGGCTGTAGTGACACTCGTCTCTTCAACCTCAACCTCATCTCCAGGAACGAAGTCAGGCTCGTCACCACCCTCGGGCTCGTACTCCTCGTTCTCATAAATCTCAGCCTCATCCTCATCGATCTGATCGAAGTCACAGTCGAAATGGGCTTCTCCAGTCCATTCATGATCACCTCCGCAGTCATGCTCAGCCTGGAACCAGTTCTCGTCAACAACGAACTCTGTCGATCCATCAAGATAGTTGATGACGGTGCTTCGTCTTCGGCCAAGATCCTTGATCCTGACTGGACAGTTTGCCCCTATCGGGATAAACAGCTTGGTTCGCACTTCAACGTGGACGCGAGTGACTACCTTCTCATCTTCATTTATGATCCAGCGGTCTCCTCCTTCATCGGCGTCCTCTGAGTCACCTTTCTCAGCGTGTCTGATGGCGTTTTAGGCGTTTTGAACCCCCCCCTTTCGATCCCTGCGAACTTTGAGAGCAATGGGGTAGAAATCGATCAGACAACCAAACGGCAGAATGACTCCGCTGAAGTTTCCGTCACCATGACGTCGCGTCCATCACCTCGATTCTCGATGTTTCTAGCCATAGCGAAATGTCTAACGGCAAATGGCCACCATCGAGGTTCAAATCCGGCTTGACGCAGAAGCATGGAGAACCAGCTTCACCTTGTTCTCTATCAAGCCGTTGGTCTTGGGCATTCCCGGAGTAGACAACCGGTGCATAGCTCCAAGAGTTGTCACAGCGTTCTTCAGCTCCGGCGCTTGATCGCTGTACACCAACTGAAGGGTTTGCCCCCCTGCAAACCTCCGAAGGGCCTCGAGCGTATTGCTTCGAGATCTAGATTGCACAGGAAGGACATCGAGGTAGTCAGTGGCGAGGTCGTAGAACACTATCGCGTCAGCCTCGCCATGAAAGCCTCGATCCTTCAGCCCCCTCAACACCATGGTGTCAGCAGTGGCCAGGTCCCCGAAGTTTGCCACGTCATGCGCGGCAGCACCGCCTTTGCGACGAAGCTTGACGTTCTCCATCTTCGCGCGCTGGCAGTGCGGGCAATACGGGTTCTTCGGAAGATGCGTGAGCATGTGACGGAGCGTCTTAGCATCTGCACGCCACTCTGCTTCAGCGCGCAACCCGGAGAGGAAGTTGATCTCGACGATTTCCCCATCGTCTCCTTCCCCAGGGCCAGGAACAGGTGGTGAGCGACTATCGCCCTCACCCCCCTGCTCGGCCTCTCCGGGAAGAGCAACGGACTTGCACTTCACCTGGAACCATGTCTCACCCGTCCAAGGGACATCTGATGCTATCGCATGCTCAGCTAGCTCCCACAAAGCGTCAATCAACACCTCATGGGTAACCCCATTACGGTGGATGATCGTCTTCCTGCAACTGTTCAGCTGATCGTCCCTAACGGGGCAATCGCCTTCAGTTGGCACGAACTTCGCCCTGCGCGGAAGTCGGTGCTCCTTCACCACATGGCCCGATCGCTCAGTCCTCCATGTATCCTGTGAGCCACTCTCATTCGTCAACACAGGCTTCTCCGTCGGCGCCTCATTGGCTTCAATGCCATGGTACGCGACGCCAGTCCGGTTTTCGATCCCAGAGGATGCACGAGGGCTGAGAGGGTTCCTGAAAGCGTCGAGATATCGACACCACCTGCTCGAAGGTCCCACTCATCTGGTGAATCAGGTGATACCAGGATCAAGGAGGTATTCGACTTGCACATCCAGGAGCTTGAGAGAGGTGAAGTGTCGGGTTCGGTTGCAAAGACCCTCAGCACTGTTGCCGACCAAATCAGGTTACTGAATGGTCAGGTGAGTTCTGTGCGCAGGGAATGGCGCGACGAGAATCAGCAGATGAGGGACAGGGTTAGTCGCTTGGCCACTGAGGTTGCGACCCAAGCTGATGCTGATAGGATGCGAATGATAGTTCAGCGGTTTGCCGGCAAGGCCATCCCAGACAGCAAAGCCATTGTGAGGCGCGCTGTCGATGAGCAGGGTGAGATCGTGGATCAGAGGATCAACTCACTTTCCAGCGAACTTCAGGAATCCGTGAGGGACACTGAGGTTAGTTTGGGCAAGCTTCACCAGGTCATCCAGGACAAGCACAAGGCTATCTTTAGGAGCCAAGCTGCCTTTGAGGACCAGACAATCTCCGAGATCAGGAAGTTTGAGGGCCGAATCTTCTCGGTAGAAAAGGCCGTCAAACTGCTGACACCACCCGGTGATCTCGCTGTAACGGGGCCCGATAGGGCTACCAGCAGCGGAACAGATGCGAGTTTCAGTAGACTCCGAGTTGAGCATGACAAGCTTGCAAAGTGGGTCACCGACTCCATTAATGGTCTTCATGAAGAATATGTGGGTCTCACGGAGCAAGTATCGGGATCGCAAGGTGGCAGGATGCATCGGGTAGTCGATAGACCTAGGGAGCCCGATTCCCCTCAGGACTGGCGTCAGGCAATCGAGGAGATCCACCGGAAAATCCAGGATCTTTCTCGTGGTTTCCATCGTCAAAATCGGGACCACAATGTTGTCGTTGAGAACTTGGAGACTGCGAACTCCCGGATCGTCGCTTACGAGGCAAGTTCGCGAAATCTTCAGCAAGTTTTTGAGGATATATAAGACGACAGGTTCGCGGCCTTCCCTCGAGTGCTGAGCAAACACAAACCGTCGTTAGACGGGAGCTTGTGTATTATCGCAACATGCTGGATGCCGCTACGCGAAGGGTTGCGATCGTCGAAGACAACATCCGCACTCTGAATGGAATGAACACCAGAGTCATGGCACAGCTTGCCGATCTTGAAGGACATGTCGATGACGCGGCCGACATGATTCAAGTTGCTCAGCAGAATCCCCGTGGACCGCGGGAGAGGCAGAACGTTGGATACAACACCGTTGCCGGGCAGGGACACAGGATCAGGTCACCAACGCCTTCCGACCGTGTCCATCCCTCGATTAGGCCGAGTGGGGGCGTTAGCCTGACCGATCACGCTTTGCGAACGTACCCGTTAGGGTTGATGCTTCTCACGCAGACAGGCATCCCTGACAGGTCACACTCCCCGTCGGAGCGCACGAGGGATGGTCCTCGGGCACGCGCCAGGGGGGATGTTTTGATTTCCCCGAACAGGGATGAAGGTAGGAACAGGAGCCCGAGACCTGCTGCGGTTCGTGATAGGGAGTCCGAGGTCAGGAATCGGCGATCAAGGGGAGGGAGGCAGGCCCGCGATAGCGGAAGTGTTTCTCCGAACCCGAACCGCCCTCCTAGGGATGATCGAGGTAGCAGGGCTCATGCCGACATCCGGAGCCCTGGCGATAGCCGGAGGACTCCTGGGACGCCGTCTGATCGCGGGCGGGCTTCAGGACTGACTGCGAGAAGCGCGCCTGGTAACGGTGGACCTGACGTACCAAGAATCTGTGCTCAGGACAATCCAAATGACCGGAAGCACCCGGATGCAGAGTTCACTTGCGCTACATGCAGACGTGAGTTCTGTCAGTTGTGTCAGGGGGGGACTGTTGGAATTGCACGCTCTTGAAAATGAAGTGCTGGGCATGTCGCAAGAATGCTCAGGAGGTTGTCATGTATTGCTGTTCTGACTGTGAGAACTTCACCTGCGATGATCATACTTATTTTGGGTATGACAGCCTTGAGCGATGTGCGCGCTGCCATGCGCGGCGTGAGCGCGCTGATGCTGGACCGCCCCCTCCTCCTCCTCCTCCCGCGGGAGGAGGTGGGAACGACGGGTCATCTGGCCAAGGTGGAGGCGGCTGCGGTGGTCATAGATCAGCTCCACGTCCACCCCCAGGGCCTGGACCTCCTCACAGGGGCCAAGGGCCCGCTGGGCCTCTGGCGGCCCAACTAGCGGGGGCTCCTACCGGGGGATACCCTAGCGGCACGGTCACTGACTCTCATGGAACTGGGGACACTCAGTGTGGTTCCAGTTTCTACGGCTCAGCCTATGGAGGTGGTGTTTATCACCAGGGTGCTGGTGTTGGCGTTAGCCAGCCCAACATTGTTGCAGGCTACCCAGCGAGTGTTGGCAGTGGAACAGGACCAAGTCTTGGTTATGGTATTCACGGTGCCGATAGGCAAGGGGATGGCGGTCTTCTTCCTGAAGCTGCGAGGGGAGATGACGGACGGGACAAGTGCACCAAGTGTGGTGTCAGAGTCTCTGCATCCGGTCCCCCTCTCGTCCCATGCGTTGTGGAATGAGGGCATGTGATGTTTGCTGTCCTTTGCCTGCCAGGCTATGTGAAAGCTGTAGATACCACCACAAGTGCAACACGATAGTGTTGCCTGCCGAGCCGACAGCTGATAAGCTGCGGGAATGGATCTCCGAGGTTAAGGAGAGGGTCAGGAATGCTTTTAGCTTCGACTCTGATTACGCGTTAGCGTGGATTTCAGAGACGGAGAGGCTTGACTACGACGCTCTTGGTGGACCTTGCAAGTACCCGGTGTTGGATTCCAACTTCACGAGTGCCATCAGGGAATGCATCAAGACGAGGGCTGTTGGGGATAAGATGAATCGTCTAACAGAAGCCGCCCAGAATATGATCCCTCCGCAGGGCATCAAGGGAAGGCAGATCTTGAAGCTTCTGCTGAATCACTTGCAGACTGGAGTCGAGGACGATCAGACTTTCAAGATCGCTGAGCTGACTAGTCTCAAGTGTCGGCAAACAGGTCACTCCGACGATGAGTCCAGGCTCCGGAGTTATCTGAGCACCTGGGACAACCTCATCTATGGGATCAAGAGGAAGATTGACGATGGGGTGCTGCTAGCCGTGTTCATTGAGAATGTTCGTCGCCTGTGCTGTATGCGGCCTGACATCGAAAGGTGGGATCGCGACGAGACCGTTAGGTCATTTTCGTGGCTTTACAAGGCCTGTCAGGACTGTGTCGAACGGTCGCAGAAGCGGCAGAACACGCTCCAGATGTATCAGACTTTCCACGAACAGAGGTCCAGATCTGGTTCTCACTCTGTGAGAGGGATCGACATCCTGGAGCTCCTGGAGTTGTGAGGAGATATGACCCACTTGCCAGGAAGAGCGACCCGAGCCCTTCAAGGTCCGTTAGGTCCGGAAGGGATGGGAAGCCACGCTTCACCAGGGAGGGAGCAGTCAGAGCACGACCAGAGTTCGAGGAATACTGCTGCGCCCTCTACGCCGAGGACTGGTGACAGGCCCGTTAGGGACAAGCCTATGTACTTCGGGTACTGCTACGACTGGATGTGTGGCAAGTGCACTGCTCAGCAGCCCCCGGGGACGAAGCCTATCACGCCTTGTTCCACCGCTGGTTTTGCTGTTGAGGGTGATGACGAGGAGGAGACCCCTAGGTCGCCTACGCCCAGTCCTCCCGATAGGGAGGCGAGC
The DNA here is from genome assembly GCA_963377175.1 of Effrenium voratum. NCBI lineage: Eukaryota > Dinophyceae > Suessiales > Symbiodiniaceae > Effrenium > Effrenium voratum. The sequence continues at coordinate 194,789 of CAUJNA010000093.1, forward strand.
CTGGACAGCCCCGCCCAAGGATTGACGGATTTTTAGGTGGGGCAGGCCGTTACCCTGAGGCCAACCGTGTTGTTGCGGCGTGTCCCGTTATGTGGGCTGTTGCCCCAGCTGCCGGTGGGTCTACACCGGGATGTCTCCCGTCCTGCGTTAGCAGCTGGGAGAAAAGTGAGCGCAACGCATTGTTCTTCTCTGGTACTACAGGTGGAGGTCCCAGGTGGGATCAGGTTGTTTGGAGAAGAACCATCGATGCGAATGGGACCGTGATCGAGGATGTCGGGGTGGACTCCGGTGATCGTCGAGCAGGAAGCTCCCGAGGAGGACAAGCATAAAGACAGTATTCTGGTACTGTGATGAGCCGGAGGCCGTGTCATCCTGGAGGAAGAAGTATTTTCAGGGTGTTCCCAATAGGGAGCCTCTGAAGGTCAAGATCCCTGATCTCCCTGATGTGTTTGTTGTTTCCATCGAGTGTGATAACACGGGTAGGGTTGTTAATCGCTGCAGGGAGGCTGGATACAGCCACCCTAATGCGATAAAATTCCCGTCTCGCAAAAAGATCGCCAGGGAGGTTCAGAGTGCTCTGATAAGAGCCGCGGCCGTTCATGCCCAAGTTCTCTTGGACGAATCCGTGTGATGTACGAGGTCATCGTGTTGTCCGAAAACCGAAGTACACCCGGAAGGGCGCTGGATCTGTGGGATACAGCGGGGTGAGATGGCTGGTAGACACTGGTTGCCCAATGGCCTTGGCGATCTGAAAGGACCTGATAAGGCCCTGATCGCCAAGGGCGGGCACATGCATTGCATACAGCTAACGGGGCGACTCGTACTGCTGGTCGTGTTGATGCTGATGTTGGCAACCTGGACGAGGTGATTGAGGCACACATCCTTGAGTCTACTCCGTCCATCATTTCGGTTGGAAAGCGTTGCATGGACATGAGCTACTCGTTTGCGTGGAATGCAGGTAGCAAGCCCACTCTGACATGTCCATCGGGTCGCACGGTGACATTGGATGTCATCAACAATGTGCCGTACCTTCCTCGTGGTGATACTCAATTTGTTTCCCCTACTCTTGATGACGGTGAGCCTCTTCCCGCTATGCCAGCTCTGGGTGGCCTAACCGGGCTAACGCCCCTACCTCGGCTATCGCCGGACCTAGGATTAACATTCGATCCACGGGGCTCAGTGTGGAATGAATATGAACATCTGCGGGATCAAACATATCCTCATCCTGCGGCGTTGAACCTAACGGCTCAGGGCTGGCCCTCCTAGCCTTCGACCTATCGGCCCCTGCGGCTATGGGTGATGGCCTCTTTGCAGAAGCACTGCGTTCTCTGCTGGCTGATCCCCACTGAGGAGTAAACTTGTTGCTAGACCTTAGTGGCTCGAGGTCGCTGAGATCTCGCCCTAACGGGCTAGCGATCGATGTACGATCCTCGATCTGAAGTGCTCCAGCAAGCCTTCCGTCCCTTGCACCTGTTGCAACAACTTCCGCAGCTCGCTCAGTAATCCTGGGCGAACCAGTAACCCGGTTCGCGTTCTCGTCTCTCTGATGCAGCGGGCCTCCAAACGTGATGTTGGGAAAAGGGGGAACATTCGGAACATGTTCAATTTCGGGAGGTCCTCTTCGGTCATGAATGGCCTCCAAACTCCTAAGAGTGTCCCGGCTTTCCCGGGCCCTTTCCCTCTCAGTCCGGGTGTCCCTGTCGTCACGGATGTCCCTTGCAGCTCCGCGGGAGAGACTCCTAGCCCTTGCAGCAGCACGGCTCCTCGCACTACGGCGCGCCAGGCTTTCTTCCTCATCACGATTGTCCGCAAATGCGGCATAATCTTCATCATCATTTGCGAAAGGGTTTGAAACAGAGTTTCGGGATGGATAAAACAGGCCCTAACCCACCAACAAGAAGAGACCACCTTATCCCCCCGGTCCCAAGGGCAAAGCGGTTGCCCTCGGCCGGCACAAACACGAACCAAAAGGGGTGCCAGTTTAACAAACAGAAGAATGAGCCCAGCAAGGGCAGGCAGCAAGCGAGAGCAGAGCAGCAGCACCAACGCGAGCGAGCGGGCAAAGCAAAGCGAGCAAGCAAGCAAACAATACGCACACTACCAAACCCCAATCCGGCCTGCTCCACCCAGAAACCCACCGCAGCCGCGCCAGCCCGACCTTTTCCGGGTCCGAGATGACGTGCCGCGCCGCGCGGTTATGGGCGACGAAAACAGCGAACGGGGAATGCCGCAGTGAAAAGCTTGAGCCAGAAACCGCGTTGGGCTTTGGCATGAAACATGCTATGATAAAAGTACATGCCCCCAAAAACACCCCCCTCGCCTGTACAAAGAGGGGAAGTGAATTTGGAAGGGCGCATTGGCCATTGAAGTTGAACTGCAACAAACAAGACAAACAAAGCCGATTAGGCTACCAGGGTTCGCGACCCCATACCCGGGCACTCATTGGTGCCCGGATCCCGCCACCACCCCGAATTACGGGTATGGGGCGGATTCTCGCCGGTAGCCAAATCAAACAAGAGAAAGCAACAAAAGAAAAGAACAAAGGAACAACTTCGGAATGGCCGGCATGAAGCCAAGGAATTGTCATTTGCGTTGCAACCACATTGAACCATTCGATTCGAGTGGATTTAATCTTTAATTATTGGATTAGGCGCGTTGGCCGGTTGGTTGAAACATGGTGCATAGACCAATGAGCCTTGGTTATAAATTAGCACCGTCTAGGCGCGCGATCACTCGAGGACAACCGCCATGGGTACCGCCAGCAGCGATCCGCGGTTCAGGTCCGAGTAGGACATCACCGGCAGCGGTGCAGGGCACCCGTGTTCTTCACCTCAGCACCTTGATGAGCATCATCACCAGCAGCAGCAGCGGTGCAGGTGGATGCAGATCACCAGCGGCCATAGACACCGCCGAGAGTGACTGCCTTGCTGCGGCGATTCATACCTGGCAGGTAATCGCAGCTTGCGCGAATAGCGCACAGCTGCGCATGCAGTTGAATTCTGGAATGGCGAATAGCCCAAACATAGAAATACTACAGGGAGCATTGTCCATTATGTGAATTTCGGAATGAAAGCACGCGCGCGTTGGCGCCGCTACGCAAAAAGTGCAGACGGACACCAGGTATTACCGATGTCGTCCGCCGCCGTGCCGTCCCCTCCCCTTGTTGACGTTCCAGTCCCCAGGAGGAGGAGGCACGGTCTCGGCCAACTCATCGTCCGCACCCCAGGTAGGGGTATGCGGCGAGTTCGGATTCTCGAACTCGCGTGGATCACCCTGCATGTGCGGCTGCCAACCCTGCTGCATTGCGCCAGGCCACATTTGCGGCATCATGCCAGCCATTGGCTGTTGCATGTACCCTCCCATTGGGAAAGCGGGGTACATCGGACTTGGGAACGGGAAAGGGGCTGCCTGAGCACCCTTGTATCCCGACCCGCGAGCATCAGGCTGATACCCGCCAGTGGTTGAACATGTATGGCACCATTCTATGCAATGGTTGCCATCTGCCGATTTTCTATCGTGAATGGGTGCCAGGCACCGTCCGCGCTCTGGTTAAGCATGGACAGCCAATCTGGCTGAGCGAACTCAAAGCAGTTCGCCCCAGCAGCTGGCATGAGGGGGAGACCGACGCGTGGGCCCCTCTCATGGCATCGGTAAACCCGATTCGCGAGGTGGTCAGCTGCATGATCACCGGTTTGCGCTGCGCGCCGCATCTTGTGCACATTCCCAATGCGGATATTGTGCAAGTTGCGTTTCAGGAGGTTGCAAAGGTCACCTCAAAGGACACTCACGCTTGTGTGCGGGCGAGTGATGAGGCTCTCGAGCGGTGGGTAGCGAAGCAGCTGCTCATCGAGGAGAGCAACACTGGCGTCTCGATTCCCGACAATATGTCTGTCATGGCATATTTAATCGACCACCCGCAACAGGCGGCGCAATGGGGTCGTCATATGACGAGAAAGGGCAGTCTAAATTCAGCATTTGCCCTTTACCTCTCTGTGCATATCTTTGATGCCTACCGCATCGGGATTGAGGACGGGTATTTGGTTCCGCTGTATGGCCTAGGCGCCTCACGCGCGGATGTCATAATGTCGTTGGTACAGGCTGAGCGACGCCTCACGGACTTCAATACTGAAGATCCGAGTTTCGACGCTTCCACTGTTCTTGATTGGAATATCGACTCTTTGCGGGCAAGTGGTGGATCCATCACGGCCCCAATTGAGTATGCTGAGGCATACATTTATGTCGAGGACAATAAGGTTGACATGGTCCCCGCTTCGCGGCGCGACGGCCAATGCGCCATTGTCTTTGCTGACCCGCCGGTTGGGAAGCACCACAGGCGGGCAGCCACTCCTAGGGGAGACCAACGGTCTGCTACCCCGCGACCTGAATCCAGGTCGAAGGGTGATCAGCAAAAGGGCAAAGCCCCTGCGCAATCCTGGCCCAAGGGCGGAGGTCACAAGGGTGACCAGTTCCCAGGAAAGGGTCACAAAGGTGATCAGTACAAAGGCAAGGGTGGCCAATACGGCTACCAACAAGCACCGAGGGCACCAGTAGTCATGCATGGGAGCATTGTCCCATGAAAATGACACCCCTCTCCGCGGTCCCTGAACATTCAACTCACGGACCGCCCAGGGACGGATGTATATTACATCCCCTTCCTGGTGCAGATAGCATGCGCGCCAAAAGGGCGCATGTATCTCCTCCCGCACGGCGATCAAACCGCGTCGGGTTTTGTAGATGCCGGCGGCTTCCTCGATGGCCATCCACTTTAGGTCAACGGCCACAACGACATGGCGCTTGTCCATGTACTTGATGCGGTCGTCAACATAAAATTCGCCCTCATTATTGGGGCTGGGCAACTTGAGGAAAGGCACCTTTGCGCCCTCCATCCCAATCATGATCTCCCCCCTGCAGACCTGCTCAGGTCGCATGGGGAAAACTGTGATGGCGAATTTGCCAGGCCTCCGGATGCACCTCGTTTTGAGGGCGGACCGATACTCGGCCATCGTCAGCAGCACGTATCCCGTATAAGGGACTTCTGCTGCTCCCATCGGCCTAAGCAAAGGCCCCATAGGCGTTCGGTCACGCAGTGCCCAACGCTTGAAAACTTTGAACGGCACGTCCCTCCCGATTAGGGTGGACCGCGCAAAAAGCACCTCATTCGGGCGCACACTCGTGCCATCTGTCCTCCAGACTGTCCGTATTAGGAGCTCGACTGGAGGGTACGATGGGCTTTCCTTTGCGAGAGCACCCGCCCAGGTCGCTACCTCGACACTCGTGCACTTGTGGATCCCGTATAGGGCCTCAAGTAGCGTTGAGATCAGAGTCATTGACATCCAACCTCCCAGAATGTCTGGAACCGTCCCAAACAAGAAGGGAGGCTGCTCACCGGGCTTCACGTTTAACCGCGTAGGGTCAGTGTTGCCCGACAAAACTTCTAGCAGCATTTGCGATTCCCTGGAGCTTCGTCCAACAAACGCCGACACATCCCTAATTTCGGGGAAAAAATGGAAGATGTCATTTCCGGCAGGACAGGCGATTCTGCCTGCAATCCCGCCCTGTGCATCAATCACAACCTCTTCACCCTCGTATGTGAGGTTGTAGGTGCTCGTAATCGGGCACACACCGGGCTTAGCCATCAGTGCCTCTTCCAACGACGCACCTGTTGGGAGGACGCCCTGTACGTGCGACTTGGTACCTATGGGACCAGTACTCGCAGACATAAGCCGATAATTTTCGGCACGAAAGAATGGAAAAAGGTTCTTCATCCTTTCAATTTCTTCTTCAGTGGTGCGCCACGCCTTTGCCTCATAGTAAGGCGGCTCCTGCTTTGAGGGCACTAGGTCGCGGTCACCCATTGATGAGAATTTGTCCACATATGGACCCATTCCATCATCGTCTACATAACTCTCGTGATCTTCATCCGAGACGTACTCCTTGGGCGGCTCGCCCAGAGCGTCCAGATCGACCTTACCAAGGTCGACCAACGCCGGAGAATCCAGGACTCTCTGGATCCTCATGAGCTCGTTCCTAAACTGCTCAAAGCCTCCGGCCTTGTCAATCACGGAGGTCGGCATTGCGCCCTCCCATGATTCTGGAAACATGCACACGTTCGTAGGGGAAAACTCATCATCGGAAATATCCCGATCACGCTCCCGTACGTCGCTGATTAGTGTCACGTCCAACGAGCCGCCTAGGGCCTCGGGACGCGACGCTTTCGCCGGATGCGGCTTTGCGCTCTTTGACGCTACAGCAGCCTCATTGGCCGCTTTGTCCTTCTTCTCGTCACCCTTATTCCCCTCCTTATCTACATCCATTTCGGATGGCTGCGCGCTCCCCCCTGCTCCGCCCATTGGCGGTTCAGAGGATTGAGCAGGGGATTCCTTTGTACGGGCTTTGCCGTAATAATGTCCTGGGATCTGCACGTTCCCAGAGGAGCCACCGCCAGCCTCTCTCGGACGCTTGGCGGTGTGAGCCGACCCAGTATGTACAGCAGGAGCCGATCGCCTAGGAGGGCCCTTACTTGCCGACAGAGATGGAGGGGGTGGCTTCATCTTGGGAGCCGGCTCCGCCTTGGGCGCCGTCTCCGGCTCAATCACGCAGGACCTGAGGTCGAAACTTTCAGACCTCAAAAGGCCCGCGCAATAGGAACGGAACACGTCCTCAACTTCCCGAGCAAGGAACTCGGGATGGTCGTTCTCCCCCGGAGGAGTTCTCCAGCCGTCGTATCCATCGAGCAGATTCCTGCCCACGATTTCATTGAATCGATACGTGCCCAAACCGGCATAGCGGTTGGCAGCCCGGAGAACATTACAAAATCTTTCGACCTTTTCGGTCGCCGCAATGGCGGCAGCCATCTGAGGGTGAATATACCCAGTTTCAATCATGCATCCTGCGGCTTCGCGCAAGCATGACCTCGCACGCCACAGATTCGCGGCGGCCCTGTAAAAATCGCAGTACGCAACGTTCCACGTTGCGTCCTGCGCGCTGAGCTCGTCATCTCCGCTTTGGGAGTCAGGCATAGTGAGCCCCAAACGGATCTCCCGACCGCGGAATACGTCGGCGGAGATCTGGTTCGAGTTCGGCTGATCCTCCAGCGGAGGACGGGGAACATATTGTTTCCCTGAGCCGACACTTGACTCATTTGCCGATTCCCGGTTCGGATGCCCTTTCTCGGTCTGCATCTGGTTAAACCGTGCGACCAGGTCCGGCCGAGGGCCAATCGACAATGGCCCGAGGTTTTCCTCAGCCCAATCAGCAAGCGCTTTGGCTCCTGCGTGATGAATGTCATCAGCATTCATCGTGTCAGACAGAATGGCCTTTGACAGGTAATCCCAGTCGTATTCGCCGAAACGACGATCAGTTGCTGAAGCATTGTCCAGCAGCTGGAAAAATTCATCCCCCGACAGGCCTTGCCACAGAGTAAGAGCAAGGGCATCCTCAATGTGGTCAGCCTGATCGGGGTAAAGAAGGCGCCTTGGCCAGGCCCCGTTCCTCCACGCCGCCAACGCTGGCGAGTAACCTGCTCTCCGGAACAGGTAATGCACAACGATGCAAGCATCCGCGCTTTCAGCGGGCGCATAATATTCCGAATCCGGACCAGTTTCATGGTCTCCGGGTTCAGACGGATCATCGTCGCCATCGGGTGGATCGGGCCCACCATCCCCACCAGTCCCGCTCCCATCCATAGGATCGTCGCGGCCCGGGAGCTCATCGGCAGGGGAGGTAGGGGAATCTCCCTCCGCCCCATCGCCGTCCCCATCATTGTCTCCACCCGCAGCGCCTTGGCTGGGTGAAGCCCTTTTGGCCCCGCCTGCATCCGCAGGTTCGGGCTGTACATCCTGACCAACGGGTTTGGATGCTTCGGGATGGGAAGCCATCCCCATCGACGCATCGGTCGACAGGGACGGAGTGCTGTCTCCTGGTTGAGGATTATCCCCACCAGCGACATCTGGAACGCTGTCCCCACGCTTAGGTGGCGGCTCCGCCTGGTTAGGCTTCGCCGGCTCAGACAGACTAGCCGGGGGACTCTTAATCGCCCTCCGCGGCGGAACCTCGGGCCGAGGGCGCGTGATCTCACTATTCGCGGGAGCGCATCCCCCCGAACCCCCATCATTCGGTGCGTCAGCACCTGCCGCTTTAGGCACGGGTGCGCCCGTGACCACAGGTGCTTTGACCTCGGGTCCTTTGGCGCAAGGAGCGGCACCCTTTGGCGGAGGGGCCGAAGACAGGCATGGCATCGATCCTCCCACCTTAGGTGGTGCGCAGCTGGGACCCCTTGCGGCCCCACCTCTCCATCTGTTAGCGGCTTCGCGCTTGGACAGGGATGGAAAGTCATCGGAGTACGCGTCCTTGGGAAGCTCGGGAGGATCAGGCTTAGCCTTCAACAACTGCTTCCCGGTAGCAGGCTTCAAATCTATTCTGTGGCCGCCTGTTTTAGACGGACCACCAGTCGTGATCGGGCTATACCCGCACGCCTGCGCTGGCTTTGCAGGTATTGTTCCCCTCTGATTGCCGCAAACAGCCGGCGAGAGACCGCGACTTGCGGCCGACTGGCCGAAATCGGCCATTGCTTGGCCCAGCCTCTGCCTCCCCGTTGCGGGCGGCGTCGAGGACCGGACGCGCTGAGCCATTGTCTGTGGCCCATTTCCCGCGTTGGGGCGAGGAGCAGACTGCTGCTCAGACGCTCTTGCATCGGCCGCGGCAGGCGCTTTGGCCGACGACACACGGCTTGTGGCGCATGGGCCACTCGACATCGTTCTAGGAGCAGAGATTACCTCCGCCCATGGCGCATCCTCAGATGAGGACCACCGGTCGACCGGTGTGAGGCCTGCCCCGACTCCGCACTGCTTCGCAGCGCTCAGATATGACTTCGATGGTTTCATCAGAAGCTCCTGTTCTACCAAGAAATCCAGAGCAAGGGCCAGGGCTTCCCGGACCTCGTCACTCATTGAGTACTCACGCCTCAGCAGACACACCAGGTCGGTGAACGCCGAGACAAGACCCATAAACTGGTGTCCGCCTCTTTCGAGACCGACAACGCCGCCGTTTAGGCTCTTCTTCGAGCAGCCGAACCACATCGCGTTGGATGGGTAGGCTGGGAAACCGGCGTCGCGGCACTTCATGAAAAACGTGGTTGCGACCTCCTGCATGGCTGTCCCATGCCAGACGATGCCCGGACCCGACAAGATTATCGTCGGTGCCTGGCTCCGGCCGCCCTTATTGGCGAACGCCTTCATGGCATCGATGTTTTCATCGATGATCCTACCCGCATCGGGGCTGGGACCATACGTGTTTTCGGACTTGCGCCATTCGGTCAGCCACAGGCATTTGGTAAAGATGATGAATATATCATCTTTAGCGCCCGCAGGAGCACCTGCATGTACCGGGTCAGCTAGTTTCTGGCTGACCACGGTACGGAGGAGCTCAGCTACTGAGGTCTCCTCCTCAATCTCCACGACCTCCAGCGCGTATTCGCCGGTTTTGGCCGGGAGCTTTGTCCGGATGGTCGTCCACTGCTCCTGAAGCTTTGCTTCAGTAATGGACTGACCCGCGCTGCCGGTAACCCAGTGTGAGGGTCCAACCAGCACCACAACACGAGATCCCTCTACACCTATGTAAGAGACCTTGTTTGGCTTGCATCCGCTTAGCAGCTCGGCGCATAGGCCAGCCGCAGCGGAGGGGTTGACGTATCCCAGCATTGTGAGAACGAACCCCAAATTGTCCGGCTCCTCGCAGCCGGCGTATTCCATCGCCGTCACGGGCCAAATCATGGAGATAATGTGAGCCCGGACATTGAACGCCCATGATTCCCACATCTCCCGCACAAGCTCATACGGTTGGCGGTCCTGACGATCAGGGTAGATGTTTCCGCTGATCGCGCTCATGAATTCACTGCATTGAGTGGCTGCGTTGGCAAGCAGCGCTACCACGTGCCCTGGCACGTGGTACATGAGCTTTGCAGCCCCTGAAAAGGGGAGGCCGCCAGCCAATGGAAAGAATTTTCCTTCCGATGCGGGAACATAGTGCTCCCAGGTTTCGAACAGCGGGCAGCATCGTACCTCGCCGACATCGCGGATCTCCTGAGGAAAGAACTTAAAATCCACCTCGCCACCGGGCTTGGCCGGGGGAACCGACGCCTCACGTGCCACCGACCCGGCGGGAATTTCCGCCCCAATGGTCAGCGCTACGCGGTTGGCGCCGTGACGTATCCATCCGACCTCTGCCGAATGAGGGTTTACCTCAAGCACAGGGTTCCAGAGGTGCGTGGCAGGGTTATGCGACAGCAAATTCCCCGCCACAGCAGATGTCCCTTCACCAATCGTCTCTTCTTTGAGAGCGATTGCCTCGACACGAACGCGGAATTGCCTTATCACGCGTTGGTGTGCAGGCCCCTTCTCAGTATGCATGTACGCCTCGTGGGCGTTCTTACCGAGAGGGCGTAGCAAAAGTGTCAGACGAGCGGTTACGCCCAGGCCAATATGGCTAAGACAAGAGTAATAACTCTCAAGACAAACAGGCTTCGTCGATGTCCACACGCCTGTTAGCGTGTCGGCATCTCCGAGCGATGCAACGGCATTCCCATGGCCCAATATGTTCCATAGGGACGAGAATTGAGTTCCATGAGCCCATCTCTCATGCATGCTGGCTGCATTGAGCTCTGCACAGTGCCGCATCGGGAACACTAGATATCCGTCGCGCTCAAGCACAGGATCGCCGGCATGCCAATCCCCAATTTCCTTGCTCGGCATGGTAAGCGGCTTCGCGCGTTTCCAGTCGATCAGGTGAAATATGGTAGGGGCAATCCCTATCTCTTCCGTGAAGAAATCCACAAAATCGTCATAGGAGGACCACACGGCCTCAATCTCCTTGCACATGGATCCTACTTCAAACGCATGTGCATTGACCGTTTGCATCTTAGTCAGCGCATCGGCTGAGATGCAGTAAATTGCCTTCATATACCCGACCACCGCCTTGGGTGGGGTACAGAGGGCAGTTGGGCGCTGGTATGCCCAGGCCTTGAACGCCTCCTCGGCTCCTGCCGGCTGTACATTCGAGGGCAAATCTCTCCTACCCTTTACAACGGCCGACTGCATGGCGCGAATAACATTTTTTATTCGCCGCTTGGAAAAAGGTCTGCCATCGTGAGTCGACCTTCGCCATCTCGTACAGCCAGTTCCCGCCTCGGGGAACCAGTGAAGGGGAAACGGCGGTAGACAATGTCATGTCAATCAGCGCGTTCCGAGTCGGCTCGCAGTGGAGCTCCGGCTCTCGCGGCATCGCCTCACAGATGATTATGGCAGCCGTGTAGACGCTTTGGTCACTCAGCTCCACTTCACCCAGAAGCATGGCTTGCAGAATACCAGCCACGCGTAGGCGGCGGTATTTCTTGAGAGCCGGGACGAAGGACTTGTCTTCAATCATGCTCGTGTCAAACCCTTCCAGAAGGTTGAAAATGCCGGAAAAAGCACCGATGACTTGAGGGTCTTTGACGCCTTCCTTGACCTGCACCAACTGCGTCTCAGCAGTGGTGCGACTACCGTACTGATCGGACATTGCCGTCAAGTGCGGGTAACAAATCCTAAGGTTTTCCGATAGCCGAGTAGGCCTTTCATCGGACAGCGCATTGGCTGCGTTCTTCGCTCCGGCTGGGAGCGGACCCAAGTTGCAGGCGCTGTTCGGGTTCATGTAGACCGCCTGCTGCCGCGCCGCCAAAGAGGAACCTCTCGAGCGCGGGGCAGCGCCCGCCGCTCCGCTGGCCGCGGATGCAGCCGCTGCCATGGCGCGAGTCTGCGCCCGGGAAGCAGTAGGGTAACACCAACACAGAAATGAATAATCACTCAAAGGTGTGTAAACCTCGAGTGTCAACTGTATCAGTATGGAGGGGCAATTCCCCAGGTCTAGGACCGAATATGGTCATGCCTAACAATAAACGGTCGTGCATTGACAACGATCCCACTACACAACTGCATAGGAAACTGCAAAGCTATCCTATGAACATGCCCACCCGGGCGGAAACTAACACAAACACAAACCAGCTACTTGAGGCGAATGTGCCTGAACTAATGTCGCGAATTTGCGGTTGTTAGTGCAGCATGACTAATGCTGTAGTGAATAATGTCCATCAAGTCTATTCAACTCGAGACTGTTTGAAGAGCAGCGCGGGACACATATTTTACAACTAAATCATGCACAAGAGGATCAACACGTGTAGTGCGATACATCCTGTTGCATTTGAAAACTGGGAAAGAGTTCACATGTCGTGAAATACAAATTAATGTCAACGCATGCACATGGTCCTTATTTACAAGACATGAGCAATAGTGTACAACACGGCTATAGCGGTTTACGCCAAGCTTGACAAGAACATCGCGATTAGCAATCCAGGTATTTGGCTGTATGAAAATGCCTACGGAAAACTCCGTGTTCAGCGCGTGCTCAATTAAGTCGTTTAGACATGATTGGCACTGCTCTACCTGGTCACGTGCGCGCCTGATCTTGCTCCAATTCCCTCGCGTGGATGCATCGATCAAACTGCTATATCTACATAACAAAATGTTAGGTCTGGAGCCTTCAATTGTACCCCGTCTAGGGATAACAGGGCAAAGATTGGCCGGTCTAACAAAGTAGGTAAGCCATCTACCAAACTGAGGTTCAGGCGTTATGCCAAGCTCAGAATCGACGAAAACGTTTCGCGCATCGCAAACGTTTGATCGATCCTCAACTATGTCAAAAACCATGTAGCTGGATTCAGCTAACTGGATGAATTTGTTGAAAAATGAATTTTGATCGGTTTCCATGCGTACCCCCCTAATTGGGGGGAGAACAGGTGCAGCAGGCTTTACGACAGGGAGGGTGGGATGGCTAATGAATTTCTCCAGGAATCCTGGATTAAACATTCCTAAAGTCTGCAAATTCCTACCCCATGTCACCTTATCTACGCACGCTTTGGTGAGAATGTCCGCGCCTTGGTAATGCGATGGACATGCTACGAAACGAAAGATCTGTTCATTGTAGACTTCATTGAGCCAACTAATGTCGATTCGCTGAGTACGCGACATATATCGCATGTTTGGGTTGTTCCCAGTGATAATGATGCGGCATGCGGCCTCATTATCTTCCATACAATTCACCGTGACAGGCTTACCGGTGCCTTGACCGATAGCAAACTGCCAAAGCTGTGCAAGTGGCACGCCTTCCTTGGCCACGCCATGATCTAGTGCAACTATCTCCGCTTCGGGAGTCGATTTGGATACCGAAGTTTGCTTCTTGCTAACTGCGGTAATGGGAACATAGGGCCGACAAGGCAAATAAGGACACCAGATGTACTCTTGGAATCGGTACGATCTCCAGCGAGATCGGCATCGCAGTAAGCGACGATTTCAATGTCACTAGGCTTATCACAGACCCACCCGTATAGGTGTAGGTCTAGCGTTGAGTTGATATAGGAAACAATCCTATGAAGCTTCTTGTCGCACAGTCGATTCCACTTAGTGATTCGACTGGCCAACGCCTGTACAGGTCTAATTAGGTCGTATCGACCCATTCTAGCACCATACAAAATTTTCATGAGAACTGCAGCTGCCGCGTCGCCTAGGACACCGGGCTGTTCAGCAATCACGTCTGTTGGGCAAGGAGATGGCTGCCCAAACAGCTGATCTACTTCCGGGTTGATGGGATTCTCATCAAATTCCGGTTTACTTTCATCCAGAAAAGGCGTCTCAGCCTTCACCAGAGGTCTAGGGTACTTGGGGAGGCATAGCTCCTTGTACCTGTCAACGCATGCTTCCATGAAGCACGCTTCGTTATATTTGATGATCTTCACCCGAGCCGGGTCGAATTTGACCTCGTCAGCTCGAAGTCGTTTCTCTCCGAAACGAATGTCAGGCATCTCTTTGGATGGTGGATGATCCACAGTCCAGGCAGTACGAGGGTCGAAGAAACCCTGTACATCTGCTGCAGCAAACTCATGCTCGCAGCCCAGATACCGCTTGAGGGTACCCGGCGGTTCCATTGTAATTACCCGACCAATGAGGTCCCATCCGATCGATAGGTTAGCGGATGGGCCACCCATCTTGAAATCATCAACATAAACCACAAGAAAAAGCTTATACTTAGGGTGATAAAACACACTCGGCCATTCCGGGACACGGATAAATCCGACCTCAATAAGCCTTGCTTCGCAATGCTTTTCCCAGAACGTGCCGGCATCAGGATGCCCGTATAGGGCAAGGATCAATGGACAGACCGGATCGTCATAGCCAGCATCAACCCAGGCTTGCGGCCATTGATCCTTAGGAATACGCACCCATGTCGTGGGACCCAGCAGCTTAGCTTGGGTATAGGCGGATTCGCCATCACTGACTTGTAGTGCGTGACCAGGCAACATACCATATGCATCACACATCTTGCCTGCGGCCATTGTTGCCGGGCATGAGGTAGCTTCGGAAAACATGGCCCAGTGATTTGACTGGTCCCTCACAAAGCATCCCTCAAACACTACTCTCCCTTTGTACTTCCTATTAGGATCATCCTCAGGGAGTTCATGATTCTTTTCCACACATATGTCAAAAATTCTTCCAACATGGACAGTCTTGCCGTTTGCTCGCGCTTCGGCAGCAACTTTCTTCCACTCTCTAACCTTCGACTCATCCCAACATCCCAGCTTTCGGAGCTTTGTCCACTCCTTGAGGAGAGCTGCACGCGCTTTGTCGTTACCAGCTTGCTCCTTCTTCGTCACAGGCCTTGCTACGCAGGCGTCAAAAGTTGGTATGCCCTGTAGGTTGGGTTGATGCCCCGAAGCCTTGTTCGATCTGGGCATTGGCGGAACAGGATCTCCATTTAACCCTATGGCGGGACCAGCAGGGTACCCGCCGGTACTGCCGAAGCCATTAACCCCCCTGACGGTTACGTCGGGTTGTTTGACAGTGATCTTGGCATCAACAATCATGACTTTCTCGAGTATGAGTTGAGCGATCCTGTCTCCAGGTCGAACTCGAAACTCATAGTCAGAGTGATTAAAAAGCATCACTCTCACTTCTCCTGAGAAATCAGGGTCAATTACTCCTGCACCTACGTCTAGCATGTGCTTGACTGCCAGACCTGATCTCGGCGCGATGCGACCGTAAACTCCGCTTGGGAAAGTAAAGGCGCATCCAGTTTGCACAAGAGCACTTCCCTTAGCGGGAACGATGATTTCATCGCACGAGCTTAAATCTAAGCCCGCAGAGCCAGGCGTTTGCCGAGTAGGGAGAGTTGCATAACTGTTCAGCATGTGGACGAGCAAGGCACCCTTGTCTCGCCTCCATGCACAAGGATCGGCCTCCGTTACCTCAACAGGCGCAGCAGGAGAGTCGTCCTCCTTGCTTAAGGTAGCAGGGGCAGCCGCATAGGGCTTGTGCCCGTAAAGACCTTTAATTACGGCTTTACACATCCCAATAGGATATCGCGCGGTCAAGGGCGTAAGGCTTCCCTCGATCCTGGCGTGGGGGTAGCCTATTTCATGGCTACACGTGCGCCCTCGTAGCTCGTTGGCTAGTTCAGGGCAAGAAGTGGCGATCCGCCACTGCTTCCTGATGGGAACACCATCGGACGTTTGCATTCCAAAGTCGCAACCGTCAACATCGACACACCTGATGTCGGGATCGTCGATTAGACGCCTCATAAATGGCTGTTTCCAACCAAGGCAATGCCTCGGCCACTCGAAAGCTATTCTACCTCCCTTAAAACGCACGCGTTTGGCGACACGAAGGAAAGCAGCAAACATGACCATCGACGTTCGTCTAGCTTCGTTGAGCTCTACTGCGAACTCGGGACCGTACTGAGACAAGTTAACATACTGCCAAGTACTCCACGGTCCGCACGGGATCGAGCCCCATAAGTCACAACCAGGATTCTGATCGACTATCTCAATCAATCTGGTCATATCCTTATTCTTTAAAATGTCGAACGACTCTTTGTGTACGCGAATCGCGTCACCCCCCTGTTCCAGCATAGTGGCGGAGAGCTTAGAGTCAGGTTCGCATGCAAATTCTATCAACAATCTCCGCTTTATCAAAGCGGGTCCAGCTGGTTTGGAGGGTGCGGCTTCGCCAGCACGCGCTCGTTTCAGAGCTTCCTCCCTTTCAGCCTCGATGTATATCCTTCGCATACCGACGGACATACCTTTCCAGTCAGTAGAAGAAATGGAGTTGGGTTTACCAGATCCAGAATAGGACCTCTCCTTTCTTTTCTCCTTCTGCTCGTAATCAAGCTCATCACCGTGTAAGGTGTGGGCTTTAGGCTCACCTGCGTCGAGGTCCTTGACTTTGTCTAGCCTATCTTTGAACTTGGCCAGAGTGACCCTTGGAGCCCTAGAAGGAGCATGCCCTTTTTCATACAGAATTGTCACACCAGTCCAGAACTTTTGAGTTCTGACCCGATGTCCAGGGTTCAGGATTCTCCTGTCATCCCGGATACACTGTTGCGTAGAGTCAATGTACTTCAGATGAGTCACACGATAATCATCCACATCCGCTTGAGACGGGCCTCCAGGAGGCAGTGGAGATCTATCATCCCCGAAAAAGGCTTGCCTAGCATCGACATGGTGTCTGTGCCAGGATTTAGACCCTTCGTCACGCACCCAGTGGTCCCTTTCAGGAGCATCAGCAGGTGCTTCAGAGTCAACAACAAGATCATTACTGTCATCGCTAGGATGATCGGAACCCGGACCAACGGCATTGAGCTGATTGTCCGGTTCGGTAGGAGCATCCGCTTTGGGAAGACCCTTTCCTTCTCCAGTATCTAGGAGCTGGACCTCCCTAGTCAAACGCTCATAGGCGGCCAACATGGGAAAAACGTATCCCTCTTCGGGGTTCCGCCAAATCCTTTTGACTTGATGAACACTAGGTCGGGAAAAACCGTTCCTAAAGTGTTCAAGATCGGCAACGTAGTAGTCGCCCTTCCACTGGCCACCGGGCTCTAATCTATAACCCAGGAAAATTCCAGGCTTTGATACTGGCCCGAATTTGGGCGCTTTAGATGCAGGGTCAATCTTCTGTGCCGGCATAGCGGGCACGTTGCTGTACTCGTCCTCTCCGTGATCGGACGGCCCTGAATCATCAGCTAATTCATCGTCTCCTTCGGGCTCATAATCGGAGTCCTCAAGAGGGTCAAATTCTTTTGGCTTTACAGTGAAATACGTCTCGCCAGTCCATGGGGCTTTTAGCTCCTTGGTGGAATCTGGGCCGTATCTCCAGTCTACGGAGTGTATCATTTCTCCATTTTCCTCATCATACTGAACCCATGTATCACGGTCAGCGGTGA
Source organism: Effrenium voratum (assembly GCA_963377175.1). Classification (NCBI taxonomy): domain Eukaryota; class Dinophyceae; order Suessiales; family Symbiodiniaceae; genus Effrenium; species Effrenium voratum. The sequence continues at coordinate 212,090 of CAUJNA010000093.1, forward strand.
GACGAATATGCTCGATTGGAGCATCAACGCTGTCAGCTTTGAATAGCTTAGTCCTTGGTTCAACGTGCACTCTGACGAGTTTGCCAGATTCTTCATCGAAGATCCAGTGATCTTTTGTAGGAATTTCATCAGCTTTGTGATGGTCGTCCCGTTCGGAGGCGTTTTTGAGCCCCCCCTTTTCGAGCCTACGCGGTTTTGGCGCGATTGGCTTGAAATCAACAAGACATCCGAATGGGATGAGTTGACCGGGAAAATCCCTGTCATCGTTTCTCTTCCCCCATGCGGTTCCTTCACCTCGATTTTCGAGATTTCTGGCCGCGCAAAATGCGCGAACGGCAAATGGCCACCATTTGGGCGATAAGCCGGCTTGTCTGAGGAGTACTCTTGCTCCATGCAGAACTAACTTCACTTTGTTTTCAATGATGCCATTCGTCTTTGGCATTCCGGGTGTGGACATGTGATGCACCCAAGCCATTCGGCGAGTAGCCGCAAGAAACTCTCTAGCTTGGTCCGAGTATAACAGACCAATCTTGGGTTCGGGACCCATGAACTTGTGAAAGGCTTCTACCGTATTAGGTACAGAGCGACTAAAAACAGGGAGTACATCTATGTACTTGGTCGCAAGATCGTAAAACACGACTGCGTCCGTTTCACCATTCACACCACGGTCCTTTAAACCGTGTAACACCATCGTGTCGACAGTGACAATATCGCCGAATTTCGTGCATTCATGCGCGTCGGCACCGCCCCGGCGGTGCAAACGCACGTTCTCCATCTTTGCGCGTTGGCAATGTGGGCAAAAAGGATTCTTTGGCAAGTGAGACATCATGTGTTGAAGCGTTTTAGCTTCAGCACGTAACTGGGCTTCGGTCCTGTAGCCCTCAGGGTGTTTGATTTCAACAACTTCACCCCCCTCGTCAGGCGCGTCGGCCTCAGAGGGAGCTGCAGGGTACAGTGAATCGTTCATGGCAATTACTGGACCGGGCATTGCCGGTATCGCAGGACATGCATCTAAGTTCGGGGCTCCAAACATAACCGGCCCTTTAGGCAGGTATGGGACGTTGTTTATAACGTCGAGCCTAACAGTTCTCCCGGATGGGCAGATGAGAACAGGCGTCTCAAAAGCATCCCACCGGAAACTGTATCCATAATCTGCGCATCTACGTCCTATTGACACAATCGAGGGTGTATTACCCATGACAAAGGCTTCAATATCCTCGTCAAGTGACTCAACGGTTGCATCAACTCTACCTTGAGTCCCAGCAACACCATTTGCGGTTTGCAAGGAATGTTGAGTTCGCCCATTCTTGATGTGGCGATGATCCTGCGCGGGAATGTCGTGCATCCCAACCAAGTCGAAAGGACACCCAGTGTCAGCAAGCCACCGGATTTCAATTTGTGTGCCTGGCACAGCAGGCATCTGATCAGGAACGGCGACGAGCCCACCTATTATCAGGCACATACTCACCTAATTGTAACTGTACAATTTGTCTAGTAGTGGCAGCTAGGATTCTAGCATTTTCCTCGGACATCGCAATCACCTCGGGAGGTTGACGCAACCTATCCGGGTGAATGGGGTGAGAATGCGACCGCCGATTCATGATCGGCCTAGGCTCGCCACGTGTTCTTATATTTTCAACATGCTGAATTTCAGCATTGTCATTGAAACTCAGCCCGCGAGCAGTGAGATTAATCCTCACTGCCCTCGCGAGCTCAGAGTTGTACTGGCCGCATTTACCGGGCAGGTAATAGAAATCCGTCCTAATGTCAATTGGCCCAGGAATCCGTCTGAATAAAACGGATTTGCGAATCGGTATACTCAAATCGACATCATCAATCAGAGCGTTGTCCGAGAGACGAATAGTTCGCCTGCGAATTACAGCTCTGATATTCGGGCCGCCCGGACACGTACCTTGCAGTGTACGAGCGCCAATAGTGGTCACTGACCACTCCATCGTCCCTTCAGGGCGTTGAAACCGAGCTCTATACTCTTCAAATGCCTTGGCTATGGGATGAACAGGGCAGGCAACAAGCCCAATAGCCTGAGGGTGACGGCCCGCCCCTCTCAAAAACCCGCTGACAAATCAGGGGCAGGACTATATGTCCTGTCGTCAGCAGTGGTAGTAGGTTCAGCAGACTCGGGCTGCGCATCGGCAGACTCGGTCGCTGGGGCCGCAGTGTGTTGCTTCGCTTCTTTCAGCAAATGCTCAGGTGGCTTTGCATGCTTGTAATCACACTTATCCCTCATGCACTTTCCATAGGCAACCCATTGGGCGCAATACCCTGGAATCAGGGGAGGACGCTCCTTGCGTTTAGCATCGGAACTCCCAGTTCTCGTGTGTGCGAATTTGCACTCTTGCCCGCGCGAACAGTATCCACGCGCGAAGTCCCTACATGCATCAATCGCAGGAGCGCCGGGCGACGTAGATCTGGGCCTCCTCGGGGGCTCGCCCCTAGGGCTAGGCGTACGCCGCTTGTCCTGCTCCCGATTCCTGGGAGAGTACCTGTCCCTTCGATGAGGACTAGGGGTATTACCAGTCCTCTTTCTCGGATCGCTAGGAGGCCGAATAGGCCTATGGGAATCTCCAAACGGAGATCGTCTCCTAACGGGAGGACCAGGAGCACCAGGTTTCTGGGCTCTGTCCCTGGACTGAGATCGCTCATAAAAGTCTTTGTGCATATTGACCTGATTCTTACGAACCCTCCAACGGTCAATTTCGTTCTTGCAACGAGCACGAAGCCATTCATAGCTACAAACATCAGGGTTGGATATGTTCCTATCCCATTCCCTGATATCATGAGCCAAACAGTTGAGGTGTCTAACCTTCTCACTGAATAGCGACCGCTTTACCTGTTCGGTCAGCGGTTCATCGAGACCCGCAAGGATGTGATCCCACTTCGCGATGAACCTTTCAAGTCGCTCCTCTTCAGTATAGAAGGATGATGTACTGCATCGTAAGTTTGAGAGCTCAATTATCCTGAACGATTGCTCTCCGATATTCGCAGTCCTTAAGTGGTCGTATAAGAGCCACAGGATCTGCCTACTCTTGATGCGATTGTTGGAGCGTTGAGCGGCTTCGGTGAGACGATTAATCTTATCGATGATCGCAACAGTCTTGATGCACTTCCGAATGGCTGCATTGAACCTGGCTTCGAGGATGTGGTACTTACATTCCCCATCCAGTTCATCAAAGGTCTTTGCCTTCTCGACTTCAGTTAGCCAATTGATGACGTAAAGTCCATCATAGCTGTAGGCATTGCTAACAGCTTCCTTCATATTGGCTATCCATACCCTCAGCCCAGCCGCGTCGGGCTCTGGCGGGAGGTCTATGGAAATGCACTTAGTCGCAGCTGTACAGTTCGGATCATGGTGGCTACCGTACCCGCCGCCACCAGTTCCGAAAAGATGCTGTGGAACCTGAGAACTACCGATTGACAATGCACATACAGGACAAAGGCGAGTAGCCTTCGGAATGCAAATCTCACATGCCCTTTTCATGCATATCTTACATTCCTCAATTTTGCTGGGGTCAGGAATATCCCGATCACACATCCGACATTTCTTGTCAGGAGGATCGGGGCCACGCATGGTCGGCGGCTCAAGGCCTGAAGGATCCTTTGGCCTTGTACCGTTGGGATCAAATCCTGGATAATATCCGGTTTCACGTTTATCCAGGGGCACGGGTTGCGTAGCCTTCGGAGGACTCTGAAGGTCAGCCGCGTTGGGTTGACCCCCAGTTGGGGTGTCACGGAATCTGTCAACGGGTGGCCGCAGAGGCGGCGAGAACGATCGCGTCGGGTTCGTCTCAGGTATGCCTCCAGGCGACCTATTCCTGACACGGTTACCATCGGGATCCCTTCTTCTCCTAGTCTCGTCCCTAAGGCACGCAAGACAACAGGGACCCTGGACAAATCCAAATCTCCTGTAGTCATCCTGCCCAGCAGAATGTCTGGTGCAGTAGTAGGTCTTACAAAACTGACACTCAATTCCCTTGGTCAGGAACGAGCTTTCCCTACAGACTCCGCATCGGGGTCCGTTACGGGAACATTCTTCACACAGGTTCTCTTTAAATGAGAAACAATACTCACAAATATCACCTCTGCATCCCTTGCAGTGAAACTCAGCCACGAGATGATTATACCCATCACCTACATATTTACATCTGGGTTTACCAGGGTTGCCAGGGTTCCCACCGGCAGCACTCTTCTTCCCCGCTCCTCCTGGGCTTTGCCAATCTGGAGGAGGAGGTGGTGGAGGATCACCATCAGGAGGGCCAGGTGGAGGTGGCCGCTTATCCGGAGTACGGGACGCGGCTCGCCTTCCTCCTGTGTGATCGTTCAATCCACTACTTGAGGCCTGGTTCGAGTGCCTTGACTCGATGGAGCTGATTCTCTGGGCCGTATTACCCAGCACCTCGAGCATTTGCTCGAGCTTACTGTTGAGCGTAGTCGAAACGGCCATGTTATGAGTATTTTGCTTGTCCGTGTAGGACTTGCAGTCCCTTGACTTCATCTCAAGGTTGGCTTGTGTCTCATAAAGTTGGTCTTTAACCCACTTTATGCCGTCCCTATTATTGGTCCAGCGTTGTTCGACATCTTGCATCATCCTATCAATCTGACATACCCTGGTGGACAGGTCCTCGATTTTGAGGTTTACCCCACCAATTGCAGGATGGTTGGATTGGCTCTCCACTAGAGATCTCTCGATCATATCAACACGAGCTATAAGCCCGGTTACTCGATCAGAGAGAGATTCAAAAACAGTTTGAACCTGGGTGATGGAGCGAGCAACATCATCATAGCTGGCTCGCTCGTTTAGGGCATCGCCTATGCTTATCATGCGATCGGCAACGATCTTGACGCGTTGGCCAAGCTCGGTCACGATGTCCTTAGTCCCTTGTGATAGCTGCATGGCCGCGTTCGCAGCCTGCGTACACGTGCCACTCATATGGACGCATTGGTCGTATTTGGCCCTCCACGAGCTAACCTCGGTGGAGAGCTGCTTGATGCATTGATCACTTCTATCATTCCTACGACCAAGGTCTTCGACCTTAGCAACCAGGCGATGAATAATCGCACTTACCGAAGAGTCCACTCTCCCTCTTTCAAGGGCTGTTACAAGATCAGCAACCTCGTTGGGTTGCTCCTCACTCGTAGGACCAAATCCTGATCCGCGATCTCGAGGAGTGGACAAGTCAACCATGATTGGATTAGATCTCGGAGGAGTTCTGAAATCATCCTGCACGGCCGTTGATGGCCGTGGAAACTCACTCCGATTAGGAGATTGACTCTGATACGGAGCAGATCTCCTAGCATCACGAACCGCAGAGTGTTGTGTCATGCCCAGGCCTTTGGCCACGGGCAGTTTAGGAACAACAGGCCTATCCATCCGCATAGGAACATCAGGTCTCGAGTCAGCAATAACAATGTCATTCAAGTCGGTCGCATTGGACACTCTAGACTCAGACATCGATTCAATATCAGTCGCATTACTGATGGTATGATTGCGACTAGAACTTGATGCCATCATGGATTCAGATTCTATCGGAACGTTTGCTCCGTCCATGTCGTCTAGGGCGAAAATGGAAGCCGCGTTGGGCGTAGGGCGAACACCTTGGGCATTCAAGCCACTTGACCTATTAAATTCCTCCTGGAATGCTTCGATCCCATCAAGCACGTTAACGAGTGCGTCCGCGTTTAACGGGTCTCTACCAACGATCGACGCTGGATCACCTGATCGACCGCGTCCTGAGTCCCGCGCACTGGGGTTACCCCTGTGGGCAGTTTCCCGATCCATCCCCTAACCTGCGAAAGGGTTTGAAACAGAGTTTCGGGATGGATAAAACAGGCCCTATGCGATCCAGTCGAATTTGACCTTGATCGTTTGCTTGGGGTAGGACTAGGATGCAAATCCAATCTATCTACGATATTACGCTCCCTAGGGCTCTCAAATCCTGAAAGTCCTGGGGGAGGGGACATGTTCCTCATGGTCGGGTTTACCGACGGCCTTGGCCTGACGTTACGGCTGGCCACGTCAGGATTGAGATTCTCAATCGACAAAGGTAGCATGAATTCATCGCTTCCAGCAGCCCGTTTTGGGCTTTGGAATTGCGGGAAAGATGACGGGGCGGGTGGCCCTGGCATCCATGCGGCAAAATCCATACCAAAAATATTTCCGTCGTTGGGCCATGAGGCTCTCCAATCGAGCCCACCGGATTCGGTCGGCAGATGAACATCGAATGCAACTCCACTGGATGTACCAGATTCGGGATTACCGAGCGCTTGAAAAACTATACCGCTGGTTGGCACAGGTCTACTGCTACTTCGAGAGTCACGAAACTCGGATTGACCAATATTCATCAGCTCCGGGAAAGATGAGGATTGAGCTGCAGGTGTGATACTGGGCTCGTCATCATCACGTCCTGAGACGGAATCATCATGGTCAGGACGATTAGCCCCATGACCCTGAGAGCGATTAGCTCTTGAGGCATTAGACGATAGATCATCAGTGCGAGTAGCACTGGATCTCCCTGAAGGCATTGCTTCTGAAAAAGTGTGGTCCGACAAAAAGTCAGGACCGGAAAACATCGGCTGTCCGGGCACCTGGCCGTCATTCACAACGTCCAAGATTCCGGCCTGGCCGAGAACCCACTCATCGGTCACCACATGAGGTCCATCCTCGGTGATTCCCGCCATGAGTCCTACAGTAGCCTATGAAAAACGGCGCCTGCAGGGTTGTTATTAAATGGGGTTCGCGGTGCCAACCGAGGACGAATCCTACGGCTGATAACCTGCGAAAGGGTTTGAAACAGAGTTTCGGGATGGATAAAACAGGCCCTAACCCACCAACAAGAAGAGACCACCTTATCCCCCCGGTCCCAAGGGCAAAGCGGTTGCCCTCGGCCGGCACAAACACGAACCAAAAGGGGTGCCAGTTTAACAAACAGAAGAATGAGCCCAGCAAGGGCAGGCAGCAAGCGAGAGCAGAGCAGCAGCACCAACGCGAGCGAGCGGGCAAAGCAAAGCGAGCAAGCAAGCAAACAATACGCACACTACCAAACCCCAATCCGGCCTGCTCCACCCAGAAACCCACCGCAGCCGCGCCAGCCCGACCTTTTCCGGGTCCGAGATGACGTGCCGCGCCGCGCGGTTATGGGCGACGAAAACAGCGAACGGGGAATGCCGCAGTGAAAAGCTTGAGCCAGAAACCGCGTTGGGCTTTGGCATGAAACATGCTATGATAAAAGTACATGCCCCCAAAAACATCATTGAACTCAAACTTCACTGAGTCAGGATTGATCCTATCGGTTTCAGATTCCTGCTTCACACTACTGCCCCAACCTGCGGTGGACGCTAGCAGAGCATCGTATCCGATGCCCGCAAATGCCCTCTCCTCGTGCTCATCAAACTGACCTGGATTCTGGGATCCAGATGCTCGACCCGAGATATCTCTCGGAGCCAAGATCATGGTTCCCGGCCCTTGCGGCCTGCTCTCAAACTTGTCAGAAGCCCAAGATTCACCTGGAATGATAGACCTCGGAGGTTGGGTAGGCATGGCCTCCGGGTCGTCCACACGAGGGCGGGCCATGTTCATCGCCATGTTGATGAAGTTCAAATGTCCTTGTCCGAAACCTGATTCAGAGCCGGCCCTATCGGGGCGAGCTCCTCGTCCTTGCTCATCATCGGTGGCCTGACGGAAAATGCGGTCGTCTCCATCGTCAGTGTACCTGCCACGGCTTCTGGGTGTGTCCCTATCGGGATCATCAGCCCTGCGGTCCTGACCTGCGAATTCCTCATAGTCATAGTCCGGCAAGTCCTCACCTGAACGGAGACCACCTAGGATAGCCTCCTCATCCACGACACTCCTGTGTGATCGTGGGGAGCTTGAAGTTGATGGTCTCAAGCGCGTAGGAAAGTCCTACGGCTGATAACCTGTGATTCGGGCACAAACCTGCGCCCAGGCAATGGGTAAGTTGGGGTAAACAAGCCACAAAAGAAAGGTTCCCCAAAAGCAAACCAATCCCCGGTCCCAAAGATCAGGGTTTCCCACACACCAGAGAACAACAACCAAAAGGAAAACACCAAACAAGTTAACAAGTACCCGGTGATCGATGCGGGGACCCGGCGACGCTCATCCGAGGCGCGACGGACCCGCAAACTTGAGCCAAATCACCACCGGTCAGTCAATAACGCGACATCCCTGGTGATGAAAGAACTCATGGCTAATCACACAAAATAAGGACGCGACTTGGAGCAAGAGCGAGAGAAAAGCAGCAAGAGAGTTTCTATTGCTGGCATGCAGGGAAGCAGAAACTCTCAGCTGGTTCAGCTGCAGCTCATGAGACGGAACCACAGAGCAAACCGTCCAACATTCTGCCGACACTTTTGACCCCTTCGGCCAGCGCCCACAGAACACACAGCACAAAGCCTAGCTAAAAACACCTCAGTGCAAGGCCTGGTGGGTCAACCGATTCCAAACAAACTCACCGGACAGAAACACAAAATGGCTCACCACTCCTCCTCTTCCTCCGGCATCTGTGGTGGCTCTTCTGCCTCCTCCTCTCCTTCCTCAGGCACCTGCCAAGAAAAGGCTGTGACTGGCGCACGCTTGAGTCTCAAACACATAGGGCCTGCCCGGCACAAGGAGCCCAGCGCAAACTAAAGGGCAACATAGCCGAGACACATACCTTGATAGAAACACGCAACACCGCTTTGAGGAGGCAGCACAACTCCTACCGCAAGTCCGCGCTAAAGGAAGGCAGGGGGTGTTTGGGTCGCCCGCCTCCTCGCCAGCCTCTTCCAACTTCCGGATGCGCTCTTTCTCCTCCTGGCTCGCAGGGAACGGTCAGGCCCGGCCTTCGCTCCTTGCCAGCTATTATTAATGTTGGACCTGCTTCTCCAATTAGGGCGTCCATTGTGGAAAGTGTTTCCGACTTCATTCAGGATGCTGGGGCAGTTGTGGGGTATTGAATAATGGACATAGTTTTTCACCCCCGCACACCCCGCAAACAACCCAACAAGAAGGGAATGGACAAGTGCGATAGCAATACTGAATTACTCGGCTGCGAATTGGTGTGGACGTGCGCCATCTCCGTGGCCTTGTGACCCAGCAGGGCGTCACTGGCCGAACTGGGCTCTCGATTGGCAACTGTCTTTGAGATCCTGACGCTTAGCAATGTTGTTTCGGCTAGTTGCCCAAAGTGAGTTCTTGTGTTTGACTATAGTTCTTCAGAAGCAACCTCTTTCTGTTCGCGGGCAGAGGTCAGACGCCACGCACCTTCTAGCTGAAAGCCACGCGCTTCATGTTTTACGACCGGGCGTGCTTCAGGCAAACGCAACATTCCGGAGATTGAAGCTTGGCAACTATGGCAGAAACTTTGTGCGAAGATTCTGTCAAGGGAGGCCATGAGCTTCTGCGACAAGAGTATCTACATCGGCGAGAATGTGAATCATAAAGCAGATTTGGGTGGAGCAAAGTAGGACCAGCAAATCTAGATTGCGCCACGGAGTTGTGTATTGGGACCCGTGCCAACTAATTAGGGGCTAATTGGGAACATTGGGAGCCAATTTTTCACGCGCGCCTGCGCGAAACAAGTCTGCGATGTGGATTGACCTTTGGATGTTCGTCCAATTGCTACTATAGCCAGAAAGACGTCCAGTCAATTGATATTGATATTTTATGTCGGATTCGGACGTCGCGCTAGAAGCTGGCTAAGAAGACATTGTATTTAGGATTCGGATGTCAAGTTAGACGTTAGAGACTTGCAATGTATAGAACAACACAGGAATGTGACGTTACAGACCTGCAATGCTAGAGGCACGAATCTGAAATCTTACTGAACATGATGTGTCGGATTTGTATATGTTTTTTGCTGTTGATTGGATTGACCTTTGGATGTTCGTCCCACTACTACTAACTACTATAGTCAGAAAGACGTCCAATCAATTGATAACGATCTTTGCTTTCGGGTTCGGATGTCACGTTACAGTGTGGCCAACATATTGTATATAGGATTCGCATGTCACGTTGGAGACTTGCAATATATGACTGGATTCGGATGTCGCGATAGAGCCTTGCCATGCTAGATTCTTGTACACAGATGCTGCTGTGACGTTAGAGACTTGCAATGCTAGAGGCACGAACCTGAAATCTTACTGAACATGATGTGCCAGATTTGGATGTAACTTTGGTGCTTTTGCTTGGATTGACCTTCGGATGTGCGTTCATTTCTGTTTGTGTGTGTTTCTCTGTGTGCGCGTGTCTCTGTGTGTGTGGTGTGGCGCTGTCTGTGTCTGTGGGTGTGCGTTGGCGTGTGTCTGGAGCCGTCAAGCGATTAACCGCCACTCCTGGTGTTTCCGCTTCGAGGTCTCCTGCCGCCAGTCGTCCACGTTGTCCTCGGCCTCAAAGACAAGGGCATAGCACAAGCAGGAGCTTACCCCCAACCTCATACCATAGACCCCCCCTCACGCTTTCACCCCCGTTTAATAACTGCCCCCTAAAGCAACCATACCAAAACCATAACATGAGATGGGTAAGTCCCCTGTCCCGAAAAAACCCACCAAACAACAAACCACACAAAAAACCAAACAACAAACCACACAATAGATAATTACAAAACCCCGACAACAAAAACGAAACGCCCGCACCGGCTACGCGGACATCTTCTACGAGTAGCGAGAGGCGAGGAACTGGGGTGAGAGGGCTGTGGTAGTGTTTCAAATTAAGGTTTCTGCCAAGTAGATACAGAGATGTTGTAAGTGAGCAAGATGAGAGGTTGAGTTTCTTTTGTGTAGCAATTTGATACATCAAGCGCACCCGCCCCCTTGTGTTTGTCCCAATGGTTCTCTTCTTTGTGAAGGGCGAAGATGGTGCGGTGTCGCCATACCTTGTGGCGAATGGCGCTATCTTGAACCGGCTTCAAGATGCTCTGCTTGACGCTCCCACAGCTGAGCAATTGGAGGACTTGAAGAAACAGGAGATGTTGTGTGTGCTCAATTCCCTGAATATGCGTATCACCAATGCCCAAAAGGCCACAAAAGCAGTCATTGCGCAGAAGATTTCGAAGCACTTCGAGATGTTGAAGCGTAGCGCATCGAAAGTCAATGCCTTCATCTTCTGCGGATGCCTCTGCAATCAGTGAAGGCAAGAAGACCGACCACACCATTGACAGTGCCACAGGTAAGCAAGTGCCAACGTCTGGCGTGCAGACTTTGTCGGACATTGTTAAGGACAGCAAGGGCTTTCGTGTCGGTTTCTACGAGGGCAACCTTGATGCCTTCCATGTCTATACCCCCTATGGCATGTATGATCCACCGGATGATGTCCTGACCTTCATTGCCAACAATAACTGTGTCTTCCTGAGCGCTGACGAGCAGGTTGAGTACGAGGCAGGGAACAAGGAGAGCGACAAGTCCGAGAAGGACGAGGACAAGACCAAGAAGGACGATGACAAGTCCGACAAGGACAGCGAGGACAAGTCCGACAAGGACAGCGAGGACAAGTCCGAGAAGGACAGCGAGGAGAGTTACGACGATGTCGCCGTCCATACTTGGACTGAGCGAGACCAGAAGTCCCTTGACTACTTGAAGAGGGCGAACGCCAACACCGGCATCCTCTTTAACGCGGACATCTTGGACGCCCTCTTGAAAAAGAAGATTGCATCCACCTTTGCCGACGGCGAGAGCCTGAATGAGGCGACTGAGGACACTATCCCGATGACTACCACATCACCAAGACCACGCAGGGGAAAGACCTTTACGAAGCGCTCGCTGACTGTCAAGGGCATTGACATGGAGTATGTGGCGGTGAAGTGGGCAGGGACGGCATCTACCATTGCGATGTATGACACCCTCTACACCTATGCTTGTGACGGCACGGAGTTTGTCATCCAGCCAGTTGTGATGGGTGGTAAGCGGGCCCATGGTGGTGAGGGGTCAAAGGCCAATGCTGTAAGCAAGATGGAGAAGTTGAATGAACTGACAGAGAACTTGACATTGGCCTTCCTCCGCTCCCAGATGAACCCCACGCCTCTTGTGTCGGAGATGATGAATGTGCTTGCCGGCTTCAAACAGCAGAAGGCGGACATCAAGCCTGAAAGGGCTATCGGTGACATCATCGCCCAGATGAGTGTTGAGCAGTTGAAGTTGCTTCAAGGAGCACTCGCGGGGACACACACTGACAAAAAGGTCGGCTCGGTGTCCCCGCATCCTGTTTGCCGATGCCTACGCGAAGGTGACCGAGACACAGAAGCATTTGGAGTTGCTCACAAAGGTAATCAAGGACACCACACATGTCCTGCTTCTGTCAGAATACTCCATGGATGAGGCTGCCAACATTGGATGGCAGGCTTTGTCCAAGGACCTTCTGAACTTCATTGCCATCAAGAGCTGTGACGCGGGCGCGACGAATGTCCTTCCAAGAAGGCATGAATGGCACAAAAGAACGCGCCAAGTGGTGGCATGGAGACGCCCCATCGGATTACCCCTAATCCACCCAGCGGACTACCAAAACAAGTCATTTTTAGAAAGCAATCCATTTACTGGAATACCCTAATCCAATCACCGGATTACCCCAATCCATTTCACCGGATTACCCCAATCCTTGCCATCGCATGAGCGTGTGTGCCAGCATTACCGAGCATTGGTTTTTGGAAGAAAAAGAAGTCTGATTATGTGAGGTGAGGTAAGGTGAGGTGAGGTAAGGTGATGTGGTTTTTGATGCCAGTTCCCCCCCTTCTCCCCCTATCCCTTGTTTTTAATGTTAGTTCGCGCATCCGCTCTGACCGCAGGTATGATGACAGCGACTTCGGCGTTGGGTGCGAGACCTCGTCCGGGCCTTTTTAGGGGTGGGTTGGTTTTTTATTTTATTTATATAATATATAAGGGGAAACTCTCGCCAATTTTCCCGCACTGTTTGGCGGTTGACAAGAGTTTTCAAGTATATCTATACAAATTCTGGTGTTGTATCTATTTTATAAACTGCGGATTTCCCCCTTTGAATTCATTTTTTCAAAATTTTAAGTTTCATAATGTTTACTCTTTTGTCGTTGGACGAACCTGCAAATTTCAAGTTTCAACACCAACCCCAAACTCGTTTTCCTTAATCCGTCAAACTCACCAAGATTTCACAAATCAATTCAGCAGGTATTTTGTATAAATCTTCCTGCTTATGGGTTACATAATTATCACCCCATTCCGCCTTGGTTTTTGATGGCATCCGTTGCGCAGTTTCAATATGTTTATTATTAACAACTTTAGCACAGTCTTTTTTACATAATGGTCTGGGTTTCCAATTGTTAAGATTGTTCCACAACCTCGTTCTTTTCCGACAATTAAAACCATATTTACAATAGTCAATGTCATTAAACCTTAACCCATTCATAAAAGACTGACTTTTCAATAATCCAGTCTGTGGATTTTCAATAACAAAATACGGCCATCCGAAATAATCAATTATCTCTAATGTTTTTAATACAATACTAGTAGCATATTCAATGTTTCTTATTCCTGTTGTTTTTGGCAGCCGGCTCTCTCGGAGCCGTGTAACTGTCATCGAATCTGAGTCTTGGGGTTGGGGAGAGGGGTGGGGGGTGGGGGGTGGGGGGTGGGGGGGGGGGGCCAATGAATGCGGCGCTTCTCTGTTGCGACCACCTGCGCTTGGGGTGGGGGGTGGGGGGTGGGGGGGGGGCGAATGAATGCGGCGCTTCTCTGTTGCGACCACCTGTGCTTGGGGTGGGGGGTGGGGGGTGGGGGGGGGCGAATGAATGCGGCGTAGGTCATTTCAGCTTCTTCTCGTGTAATCCAAGCGTTCATTTTCGCATTATGTTTATGTGTTCCAACAAGCGGGATTTTGGGCATATTTACTACGTATGTTTCCTCCAGCATCCCACGACGGACCCTCCAGCCTAGGTCATTTCAGCTTCTTCTCGTGTAATCCAAGCGTTCATTTTCGCATGATGTTTATGTGTTCCAACAAGCGGGATTTTGGGCATATTTACCAAATCACAATGCGAAGGCATTGAGCTCAGATCCGCAAAAGTTTCTGGCCAAGGCTCTTTGGGATTAGTCGCGCGCAAGACACGCAAGAGTATAAAGTGCGGGAGCCGCGCGGCTGACAGGTCCACAAATTAGATCCAAAAACGAAATTTTCGGGGACCCCCTTTGCACAGCCCATGTCGCAAGAAGTTTGAGTCAAATGAGGCAAAAACACCGCAAATACCAGTGAATTTGCCTTCTCGCACTTCAAAACACGCAAAATGCTGTCGCTGACAGTTACACGGCTCCCAGAGAGCCGCTTGCCTTGTTTTTGCGTATTCTGTGCAAAATAATGAACTCCAAATAAATTGAAAATGATTTCTGTCAAACTGCTTATAGTCCCATTCAAGTATATCACAATTCATATCAGCATTTTTTTAAATCCAACGATATTACATTAAAACCGAGCGACTTTGCAATAAGTCCAACACTGCCTGTGCCTGAAAACATCTCTAATAAATTCATTTATTAGAATGATTGTTCGGACTTTTAATTTTGTTCTTATTTAACATATCCATATATTGCTTTTGCTTATCTTGAAAACTGCCAGACGGTCGTCCTATCTGTTTCTCTTCAAAGATTTTGTCCATTTTCTCCTTATCGTCTTCTTTATTGCTTTTCGGTTGGTTTAATTTTTCATCAATAGTCTTAACAAGCTCGGACAATGCTTTAACATTCTTACTGATAATTACAAGTTTTTCATTAAATCGGTAATTGTAAAACTTTCATTTTCTGACATTTCTACAAATAAATATTTATATATTTATTTATTTATGCGTTTGAAGTGGTGTTAAATCTACTCTTTATATGTTATTTTTCATCATTTCTCTTATGGTTTCCTGTGTTTCATTTTCACCATTATCGGATGGGGTTGCTTGCCTACCCCATTTAAATGTAATGGTATGAGCATCAGTTTCTAAGTTGATACTGTCTTTATTTTTATCAATATTCATTTTTTTATCAGTTTTACTTACCTTAAAACCAACTGGTACGTAACTGCATTTAAAGTTTCCTTTCTTTTGTATTTCTAGTTCATTTTTTAGTTCTAACATCTTTTTACACATAGGACAAGCAAACTCAATAACTGCTGATTGATTAATAACTTCTTCACTATCTTCTACATTTTTATTTTTGATATATTGTATTCCTAATTTTTATTGATTCTAATGAATAATAACAGCATTTTTTGCTTTTATTGTCAATTATTATCACTTGTTCTATATTCTCTACTTAATCTATTATATTAATATAATCTGAATAACTTCTATTCATATAAATAGTAAGATAAATTATTCTAATTAATCTTATTATTTCATGCATGGTAGAATATTGGGGGCACAGCACTTGGGGTTCTCACTGCAACACGCAAGCAAGACACAAACTAATTATCTTCAATGCTCATTGATTGAAGCAATGCAAAGCCTGTTCCATTATGTTATTCACCACCACACATAACATAATGATGTTACATTTAATATTAATTACAAGTTAATTTTTAAAAATAATTTTATATATTTCTTTAATATCAACTATGACAGATGTCCCAAGAATAAAACCAATAAACATAACTGAATATGAATTCAAACAATCTAAATATGAGCACGTGCCAAAACTACCATTTAGAAGTATTATAGTTGCGAGTTCAACGGGAGGCAAAACAGTTTTAGTCCAGAACCTTATCTTGAATGTTTATAGAAATTCATTTGCATGAATATTCATATTTTTCCCCAGTGTCCATAACGACCCTACATTTACAGAAGTTAAAAAATACATCAGGGATGAATTGCACGTGGATGATGAAAAAGAACAAATTTATTTTGATAATTATAATCCAAGTGATTTAGAACATGTAGTTGAAAGACAGAAGAAAGTAATTAATTATATGAAATCTAAAAAGAGAAAGAAACTGCATTCAATATTAATCGTGATAGATGACCACGCCGGCGACCCTAAATTTGTTAGATATAGTAAATTATTACACGGACTTTTTACAAGAGGCAGACACGATGCAGTAAGCGTAATTTGTTCAACACAAAAATATATTGTTTTAGCGCCTATCATTCGTTTAAATGCCAGTTCATTATATATTTTTAGGTTGAAAAATGCCAGTGAGTTAATGAGTTTTATTGAAGAAAATAGCGCCATTGTTGATACACAGCAATTGTTAGATATGTATCATCAAGCAGTGAATTTTGCTCCATATTCTTTTCTAGGTGAATATGAATGCTAAAGATATTAATAAGATGTTCCATATCCGCCGACATTGCTCGGCGTGTCGGATACCTAAGAGAGGACTATTGGATACCTAAGAGAGGATAGAGGATAACCCCCCCCCTTAGTCAGATGAGATGAATCAGATGGATGACCTTGTCATTGCGGAAGCGGTGCAGGATGTTGAGAACCAAGAGGAGAGCGAAGAGAGCGAGGGTGGCGTGGTTGATGAACTGATTGAAGATGCCGAGGCAGAGGAGCAGATGCTTAATGCTCTGATTTCCAATGACCCCACCCTGTTTGAAGCCATCCTCAACGCCACGAACACGGAGACAGCCATCGTGAACCTTCAGGAGTTGATGGAGAACCACAAGGAGAAGGTGAATGAGCTTCTCATGTCCGTGAAGACCAAGCTGACCGAAGAGCGTGCCAGCTCCAAGGAGGAACGTGACCGTCAGAAGAAGCTTCGCAAGACAGCGGAGGAGGCAATCAAGACAATCGAGGAGCATGGCAAGTCCTTCACGGGCATCGTTCGCTTTGAAGGCCAGGACTACGCAGTGACGGTCTATGCCACTGACACCTTCAAAACCTTTCGCTTTCGTCTGATGACCGCCCACCCCGAAGTATTCACAACTATTAGCATGGTTAGTGGCTTGCTCTACGTGATGAACGACATCAACATGAAGCAGTTCGCTCGTCGCACCTTCCACACAAAGGACGCTAATAAGGGCTGGCAGGCTCGTGATGGCTTCATCATCATTGCCACCCGCGCCAACCCATCGGCAAAGGCAAAGTCCAAGGCGGCTGGCCCAAAGAGCAAGGCGAAGGCAAAATCCTCAGCATCCTCGTCAGGAAGTGGTGCACAGTGAGACCTCTAGGTTGAATGAAAACAGCCATTTGTAAAGATTACGTGAGCCTTCGTTGTCTGACAGCATCCCGAGACTTACAACGAAGCAGTCATAGGCTGTAATCGCAAATTTACTGAAGATGTCAATCACGACTAAAGCATACTGTGGACGTTCTTGTCTTTTGCTAAAGGTGACATATGCATTATGTCTATTTGATATTCATATCGTGCGAATGGAGCGGTATAGGAATTAGTACCTCTATAATTTTTTGATTTGTTTATTGGGTTGTTTCTTTAAGAAAGACTTTACATCGTCTATTGTTATTGTTGGGTCTTCTTCCTTTGCCTTCTTGTGTGTCGCTTGTGTGCTTCCGAAACCCTCGTCTAAGTCGTAATAGATGTTGCTGATTATTTGGTCTTTTGTCTACGTTAATCTCGCCATTATATTAAATTCTTGGAAAATATTTTGTTCAATATAAACCCCCACCCCTTAACATAAAATAAAAACTACTTAAAGAAAAATGGATATAATATAGTAAGAGAAAAAATGACACTGTTTAATGATGACCATTGTCCTTGTAAAAATAAATGTAAGTCTGTCGTGGCACTAGCTAATATTTTACCTGTTGATGTGTGTAATCTTATAGGTGGCTATATTAGAGTAACATGTTTTGATTGTTGGTATTTGATGGATGAAGAAGAACATTTTATGAGAAATAAAGACATTCCTGAAGAAGGACTGGAAAAAGCAGAACTTCAATTACAAGTTATTAAACTAATGCAAATAATGTTTTCATTGACCGAGTATTTGATATACAAGAAGTTAAAGAACGGTTTAAAAATAGAAAAATGTATTATCAAGCATTAAAATCATACTGTAAGAATAATGAAAATGAAATTTGTATCATTTTAAGAAAATGTCTTAACATTGAAGATTTAAAAAAATTTAAACGTTGTGGGTTTAGCTTTCCAAACCTAAACAGTTGGTGGTCATATAGAAATAACAATTATTGTATGAGATATATTCTTAGCGAGTTAATTGAAATTTACACAGACCAATTAATAAAAGGATACGAGCATTATTGTTGTGAGTATAGTATGAGTTGTTATAGTGGTTGTATCGCTGGTGAGATTGAATACGGGTAAAATTAACTTTTTTCTGAATATTTTTATCTTATAATATGATTAAACATTGTTTTATAATCTAACAAGAAGGTTAAGACATTTAAATTAATCCTGAAACCTAGACCAGCCGACCAGCAACCGCCTAGCCAAAACTACTTAAAGAAATATTACCTTATATATTAAGAGAAAAATGAACGGTGATAAAATCAAAAATTATACCAATAAGTATATCAATAAAAAATGCTATGATTGTTGTCACTTCAAAAAAGAAAATATGGAATTGTATAAATTGAATTTACCTAATGAAACAGTGAATAATATTATTAATTATTCAATGGATGAAGAAGATGAATGTAAATTTTGTCAGGAATGGAGAGATAATCAAGTTTTAATCAAATGTCTGTTGAGAATAAAAGCGAGACATACTAGAAATGTAGAAGATAAGATTTTAATATTTCTAACTATAAATAAAATACCACCTTACGATTATATTAAACAGTTTCTTAAAATCAGTAAGAAAAAATATGACATGATTTACGATATATTATGGATGTTGGGTTATAGTCAAGAGAAAGGAGAAGATGTTAAAGAACATATTAAATTAGTTATTGAAAGTAAAAAGTTTAATATTCAAAATACATTGAGAGATATTAATATTATTTTTAAAATGATGTATGAAATAAGTAAGAATTGTCAATTAAATTATTATCCTGTACTGAAATTATAATCATAATATAATAATAACATGTAAAATCTTATATGTTATAATTATACTGAACTTTTAACCTATAAATGAAAATTAATGAGAAAATACTAACAAAACAAATACACCACCAACATCCCAGAACTTGATAACTACTAAAAGGGCCAACTCTTTCAAATGAAAAAATTGTCGGCCCCCAGCCCAACAATGAACAAGGCGAGAATTTACCCAAATGATTACCTTAACGAAAACGATAAATAAGCTCCCTAAAAACCCTCTTTTAAAAACGAATAAGGGGGAAAAACCATAACAGGCAACCATCAACAGGCCACCCCCCAGGCCCCCTACTTTTACAATTTTTTCCCCCCCCCTCCATCCCCCGCGTACCGCGCGGCAATTGGATGACGTTCCACTAAACGTAGTCTTCGGGGAGCCGGTGTCGCAAAACAGGGGTCCCAGGCTCGATTCCCCCTGCCGGCTTTTTTGCTGGCTTGGGCTTCCTACATCCTTTTGCTGAAAATCTGGAAAAACTCCATGTTTTTGGACGTCTTTCATACATTCATCCATTGCATTCATTTCATACATTACATTCATTACATTCCTTACATACATTACATTACATACATACATACATACATTCATTCATTCATTCATTCATCCGTTCATTCATTCATTCATTCATTCATTCATTCATTCATTCATTCATTCATTCATTCATTTCATTCATTCATTCATTCATTCATTCATTCATTTCATTCATACATACAGTACATACATACATTACATTACACACACTACATACATGCATACATACATCACATACATACATACATACATACCTACCTACCTACATACATTACATTACATTACATACATGCATACATACATACATGCCTACATGCATACATACATACATACATAGATTACATATATACATACATACATACATACATACATACAGTGCTCGGCGTGTCGGATACCTAAGAGAGGATTGTTGGATACCTAAGAGAGGATAGAGGATAACCCCCCCCTTAGTCCCCCCCCGGGACACGTCAAATACGCATGGTTTTTCGGTCCCCCCCCTCTCCCCCCCCCGCCTCCCTCCCCCGCGTACCGTGCGGCAATTTGATGACGTTCCACTAAACGTAGTCTTCGGGGAGCCGGTGTCGCAAAACAGGGGTCCCAGGCTCGATTCCCCCTGCCGGCTTTTTTGCTGGCTTGGGCTTCCTACATCCTTTTGCCGAAAATCTGGAAAAACTCCATGTTTTTGGGCGTCCTTCATACATTCATCCATTGCATTCATTTCATACATTACATTCATTACATTCCTTACATACATTACACACATACATTCATTCATTCATTCATTCATTCATTCATTCATTCATTCATTCATACATACATACATACATTACATTACATTACATACATACATACATTACATACATACATACATGCATACATACATTACATACATACATACACACATACCTACCTACCTACCTACATACATACATACATTACATTACATACATGCATACATACATACATGCCTACATGCATACATACATACATACATTACATACATACATACATACATGCATGCATGCATGCATTACATTACATTACGTTACGTTACGTTACGTTACATTACATTACATTGCATTGGATTGCATTACATACATACATACATTACATACATACACACATACACACATACATACATACATACATACAGACAGACAGACAGACAGACAGACAGACAGACAGACAGACAGACATACACACACATATATATATATATATGCATACATACATACCAGAGAGGGAGGTTGGGCATAGAGAGGCTTGGGGGGATGGGGAGGATGGGGAGCAGAGGGAGGGAGAGAGGACGACAGAACACACAAGGGAGACAAGGGAGAGAGGCAGAAGGGAAAAAAGGGAGAGGACAATGTCGGCGGACTGAGCCGGAGGCTGTAAAGTCAATTTTGAACAGGCATTTCAAATTACAAATCATGAATAAAGATATTCTAATTCAATATAAAAATATGGCAATGAAACTATGTAGATGTGGTGGATTTTATCGTAGAGGGAATTATAATTTTCATACTAATTCTTGGATACATAAACTTTGTAAAGTGTTAAACAGACGACCAACAGACGAGGAATTATTAAGATTTCAAAATAATTTTGTTGATGAAGAAGACATATTAGATGATAAAAGTAGTACTACTTCAACAACAATACCAGAGGATAAAATTACA
Source organism: Effrenium voratum (assembly GCA_963377175.1). Taxonomy (NCBI): domain Eukaryota; class Dinophyceae; order Suessiales; family Symbiodiniaceae; genus Effrenium; species Effrenium voratum. The sequence continues at coordinate 233,274 of CAUJNA010000093.1, forward strand.
GATTATGATAGTAATTAATAATATTTATGTATGTTAATATTATTAATTTAAATTAACGAAGCATTGCAAAATTGTAAAGCAGGAAGTTTATATATTAATTTGTCAGATTTTTCTTTTTCTAATTTCTCAATTTGTGCCACAGATTCTTGAATATATTTTATTATTAAAGTATCTGCTCTTGTTTTTTCATCTACTCTTAAAGTCTTAATGTCTTCCATACTGATATTTGCATCATTTTTACTTTGACCAATACCCCTTATATATAATATTATTTAGATTTTAATTTTCCAAACTTATCTTTTTGTGGTTCTTCTTCTTCGTCTTCAGTTGGTGCTGGTATTTCTGTTGGACTTTCAGACGAAGAACTATGAACAGTAATAGGTGGAGAACTATGAACACTAATAGCTTCATTTGATGAATTGCTACTGCTACTTTGTGCATTTCCTGCTGTTATCTGATTAACTAAATCTGCAATATTTATAGTTGTTGCAATTGCGCTATGTGATAAGTTTAATATTATATCTGCTACTGTAGCGCCGTTGTGTAGCATTATTCTACCATTTTTGTCGCTGTCCTCCTCGTCTGGTGGTTTCTTTGGCGGTTGTTCTGGCGGTTTGTTGTTGTCAAGCATTGTAGTAAAGGCTGACACCATTGCATCGCGTTGGTCTTTCAGTGTTTGTGTTGCTTGTGTTCTGTGTGTGTTGTGCCAAAAGTTTTTAAGCATTATTTTAAGCATATTGTCTTGGTTTTCTTTTACCTTAAACGCTTCAAATGTCATATTTAATTGTTGATTTGCATCATTGTATAACTTTTCTTGAGTCTCTCTATAGTATCTGTGATGGTTGCAATGTCAATAAATTCTCTCAGCGTGCCCTTTTTCATGAATTTCGGTGGTTGTATTGTTGTTGAAGTGTTTGGTTTTGTTAGGTTATGTATTGAAAAACTATCATCATCATATTTATCATTGAACTTCTGCTTTTTGTTTTTCAGTATGTTTTTAGTTAAGATTATCATTAAATATGCTTATATTATTATTATTAACTTTCACCACTTCCTGCCGCTTGACTTAGGGTCCGTGAGTCTCTGGAGGGTGTCCGCATCCCCTGGTGCCAAAGGATCAGCCATGAGCGCCTGGCGTGCTGCTGACAGTTCCCCCAAGCGTGCCAAACGGACAGCTCTGTCGGCCCGTCTTGCTGCATCATCTCCGGGTTGCCCGGTCTCGCGGTGACAAGGGTCAGGAGCTTCTGCTGCTGAGGGCTGTCCTTGAGGGAACGCACCGGACGCTCGGACCAGCGCCTGCCACCGCCCGTGGAAAAAGTCGTCAAAACGGGCGAGGAACTCTCGTTTGGGCACACTGCTCCCGGGGTGGCGAAACAATACATTTGGGCGATTTGGTTTGCTATTGGTTTCTTTACATCGCCTTTTGCGTTCTTATGAAGTCTCAATAGATGAGAAAATTCTTGAAACTCCGTTGCCTTAATTAAGTGTATAATATATAAATCATTTACTACGTTGCTCATTTCAGTCAAATTATTAGCAAAGATTCGTGGTTGTCTGTCCTTTACTGAGTTCAATATTTCAAATGCTTGTTGTTTAAACTCTGGTTGAATGTCTGGGTGTAGTTCATCAATTCTTGATATAATCAGTTTTTCTTTTTCACTTAACGGTGGTTCTCTGGCGGTCATCATTTCATCATCTCGTATTAATTCTGGGCTGTCTGGGCGAGGTGGCGGTGAGGCGTCTGCGGATGTTGAGCGACCTAACATTAAGGGATTGAAAATAGACGATGCCCCTTGTGTAATAAAGTTTCTATGCTGTTCTTCTGTCCCTTGTTGTCTTTGAGATGCTTGTTGTGCTCGTTGCTGTAATTCTGTTTGAACCTGTTTTAATGTTGGTTCTTGTGCTTGTGTCGGTTGGACATCATCCGTTGTTGTTGCCGGTTCTGTGTTTCTCCTATGAACCGCGTAAGTGTGTCCGTTTCTATGTGCTTCTTGTCTCATCATTATCTCTCTCATTTGCCTGCCTAATATTCTCATTTGTTGGTCTTTCAATAATTCTAAATGGTCGCTTCCGTCAAAAAAACTGCCCTGAGGACTTGCTTTCAAGAATGTAGCATCTCTGTTAGGTAGTTTTCCTGTTAATTGTTCGTTCTCGCCTATTAAATTAGCGATTTCTTCATAGGTAGGTCGTCGTTTCAATCCGATTCTTGCGTATGGATTTATAAATTCTAAACTTGCAGTAGTTGCCATATTTATTATAATAATAGTTAGATTTTATTATTATATTAAATTTTATTTAGTAAAAATTTTTCAACTCCTCAATTCGTTTTTCTAAATGCTCCTTTGTTGAATGTGGTAGATTTGGTCGGTGTAGTTCCATTGTTATTCTATCCAGTTCATTTTGATAATTTGCTCTGGCATGTCCTTCTTGAACGTGTTTTCTAAATGCTACTGATGCTTCTTGTGAGTTTCTTACCTTCATTTGTCCGTGTAGGTGTTCTAAATATTTTGTATCTTTCATATCAAATGGACTATATTTAATTTGTGAGGATTGTAAAAATACTTTACCCTTATTTTTCTTCGCATTCTTCTTGTGATGACGATACATTTATGCAATTTATGTATTTATCATAGATTTTAATTTTAATCATATAATACACTGCCCGACTCTCTTAATTCCAGAACAGACTCCGAAATCAAAAGCACAAATAATTCTCGCACATCTTCATCGGTTGTGAATGACTTGCTTGACCCTTTCAATTTAGAAACGAGTAAGCCTCCTTGTTTTGTGTTCTGGCCAGTGAAATTGGTGTCTTGCATTTTCTCAAATGATATACAAATTACAAATTTATCTTCTCTAAATCGCTTGTAGGAAATACTAAAGGCATCTTGGTCAGGGTTCAAATAGTGTAATGCTCGTTTTAAATAAATATGCGGTTTCTGCCATTGATTGACATTCAAACTCTGGATATTTCTTATTTTTAATTTGTAATTGCCAAGTCAAATCGAATTCAGGATTTTGAAAGCCTTTGCCGCGGAATTGCGCACGGGCAAGATTCACAGCATCTGGGTTAAAACCGTCAAAGATTCTTGAATTAATCATAGGATTGTAAAAATAGTTCCATCTCTTATAAATATAGTTATCGTGTCTGTAGTAATTATTATTATCAGCATCTACACCTGCTCTTGGGGGGCGATACAATGCAATGAAACAACCATTTAATTTAGAAGCGGGTTTAACAATGTTCATATTAATTTCAGTTCCTGCCGCGTTGAATGATTGTGTCATAGTGTGATACATTGGAAATACTAATTTCAAACTTTGACCCTCTAACAAATGTTTTACTATGTAATTATTGACCGTCTGATCCAAAGTAATGCACTCAGCCCGAATGATTACGTTATTCAATTCGAACGAGGTGCTGGTGTCTCCAGTTGTGAAATAATAACCAGACGCGTCGTTTTGAGTATTGACATTAGTTACGCTGAAAGGTGTAATTACTGGTATATGTTCATCTGATACAATTGTAAATTCCAGTTCAAGGGGCGCATAACGAAGAGGTAAATAATAATTGCTGTCTAACAATCCGCATGCTGGTTTATGTCCTAATCTCATATAACTGCCACCAGGAATTCCTGCAACTGAATGGCGAGTATATCGCGCTGTTAAGTCTCCCCAGTTGTTATGGTCTTTTGTAGTTGGAAATGTAACTGCCTCGGGGTCGGCAGCGGGATTGGTTCGTTTATTGACATCTAACATTTCTGCCAATCCAGTAGCATATGTATGTCGCCAGTCATCATCCCAGCGAGGATTAGCACCACCTTCTAAATCGTCCATATCTCGGGCATCTTGACTTTTAAAAGAATTATACAATTCACAGTGCCTATTGTGTTCAACAATATCTTGAACTTGTTGCCCGCCTACAGTGCATCTATACCGACTGAAGAATGATGACAAATTACCTAACGGCCGTAAAAAATGACTTCGTGTTCCGTCGGTGTTTTGAAGATTAGCAAATAAACGAATAGAAGATAAATCAATATATGTGTTGTCTTCACCTGTTGTATGAAATCTAATTTTTTGTTTCCTGCAATTGGATTATAAACATTACTGCCTGATGGAAAATAATTAACGTGTCGTCGGTCTGTGATGTATTGTGCTGTTTCTGGAAATCCAAAATTTAACGAGTTAATCATTGTAGTTTCACTTTCTGCAATTATATTATCCATTACTTATATATGATAAACTTAGATTTTATTTCTTATCTTTAATATTTATAGTATTTATTAAATAATTGTTTTTTGTATCAAATCTAAATTGTTATATTGGTTATGGTATTTTGTAGGTCCTTTTGTCAGTTTCTTCTCTAATGGAATTTTGTTTTGATTGTCTTTGCTTCTATACATTATAAGATTATTGATATTTTATTGTTCTGGTGTTGAATTAGGATTAAACCCATTAGAAATATCAGTAGTAGGATTAATTTCAGTCATACCTTGCCCTGTCCAATTATTAAAACTATGTTTATCTAATAAATTGTTGCTTTCCATTTCTCCAGTTATTGCCGCGTCATCAAACATTGCTATAGGGTCTCCGCGATTTCTAAATCGTAAGTATCGCGGGTTTTTCTGCTGGTTAGTTCCTGATACAAAAGGTGATGAATAAACAGTAGTAGCATATTCGTTGCCGTGTCTGTTGTTGATTTCTTGAACAACGGATGAACCGAGGGAATGGCCGACCCGTCTATCGACATCTGGATTTTTACTTAATTCTTCCATTGCGTCTTTATATCTTTCGCTTAATTGAACATTATGAGTAGGAATAAAAGACAAATCTGCAATGACATCATTGACTTTGTGATTTAGTCCCGTTTTAGCACCAGTGCCGCCAATATATAATGTGTTGCCTATTCTTGTTATTCCATTCACATTTGAATACGCGGCGTCTAAACCCTTTACATCATCAATTTTATTTTTATTTTGAACATTGATTTCTTCGGCGTAGCGTGTTTTATGTTTCATTATTTGCTTATCAACATGTTTATTGAAACCTCCTACTTTGTCTTCCAATTTCTTTTTATGGTTAAAAAACATCTTCTATTAAATTCTTACCCGCCGTATATGCTTTATCACTTGCTACACCTGCTATCCTGTGCGTCGGCGTCCTGCCTTCTAAAGCACCTAATAATAGTTGTCGTCCAATCATACAATAATAACTATAATATAATTTCTATTGTATATTATATTTATGAGTGATAGATTAACATATAAAAAAATCTATGTTGATAGTGCCTACAGATTATCAGAAAGTAATTCTACCAGCGACTTTATTATAGAACTTGACCAAAACTTTGAAATTCCACCCGGAACAAAAATGTTCGTGACGGATTGTTCATTCAGCACTCCGTTTTATACAACAGAGAAAGGGTTTTACGAACGCTTCTATATTATGTTGTATAATAGTTCCAATGTCTTATTAAGAAGCACTGCCGTTGATGTATCTGGTGAAATTTATTATGCTAATCAATTATCATACAAAATACAAACGGAATTAAACACGGCGTTCAACGATATTGCGCCTGACTTATTCTTAACAGTATATGGACAAAGCGAACGCAAAATGGAACTTAAATTAAATGACCCTCTAAATTACAAAATCAAAATGCCTACAGATGAAGAATTAGAAACTTATGTAAATGGCGAATGTAACAGAGGACAGTTTGAATATGACAACTTGAGACCAAAAGCTATTAATTATTTACTAAGTAATTATATTGCCTACGAACCTGCGTCATCTTGGTTAAGTGGATACTTTAATTTAGTTCCTTTTCAGAATATATACATAAATTGTCCTCAGTTAAGCGATGATAAATATTCAGCACCTAATAATTTCAGCAGTTCAGTAATTTAAAAAGTTCAAACCAATCAACAACTTGGCGGAGCTATAACAGATTTTACAGCGCCCATACATGCAGATTTTATTGATGTAGGCGGTAAACATATTAAGAGACTACACTTTAGACTAACAACTTCAAGAAACGAATTAATTGATTTTCACGGCGTTTCCATTTCTTTTAGCATTCTCTTTCAATTAGATAATTGAATAAACCCCTAATTATTAATATTAATATCAAATTATTAATATTAATATTTCTCATTTTGTCCATATAGACAAAACATATAAAACATATAGACAAAATATATAAGATATTATATATGCCAGAAGTTGAACCTGAAATTACTAATACAATTGAAGCAGACGAACCAGTAAATGAATTACCACCAATTGAAGAAGAAGCACCAAAGGCAGAACCAATAATAGAAGCAACACAAGAAATAAAACCTGTTGAACCTCTTAAAAACAACTCAAAAACTCAAGCACGCAATTAAAAGAAAATAACCTGTCCAAAATGTGCCAAAACTTTAACACTAAAATCATACAGATACAGTCATGAACGCAATTGCCAAGGACCATTAGAAACTAAACCTATAAAACCTAAACCAAAAGCAGTTCCAATAGCAAAACCCCAAAAGGTAGAATACAACGAAGAAGAGCAATACGTTCCACCACAACAACAGCAACAAAATAATATAATATCGAACACACCGCCCCCAAGAAGAACGCAACAGCAACTGCCTCCAAACCCGCTACAAAATATAGCACAGCATTACCAATTATTGCAAAATGAATATATGAGACAGAAGCAAGAAAATATAATGCATTATATAAAGGAATATTTGGTTCAAGAGGAAAGAAAAGATAAAATATAATTATTATATAACCTACTATATAATAATTATGTTTTCAACAATATCACTGGACGGCTCAAACAGAATTATAGCAAGTGAATTAGCATTAGTAAATTCAACAGAACCATCAACCCTAAGCAGTGTTTATGCTACGAAACAAGAATTAGCAGATACAACAGGTTCATTAGGTGGAGGTTATACTACTGAAGAAGTAGATGCACTGATATTAGCACAGAAAAATAAGATAGATGCAAACATATCAGCAATATCAGGAATTAACGCAACATCAACAACAATGTTTAACGAACAAGTAAATCAAAACGCAACAATTACAAGCAACTTTAATAATATAACAGCACACGGATTAACCATAACTTCAATACTACCGACTATATCAGCAAATACAATTAAACTTGACACAAATGCTAATAATATTTGTTCTAATACATTTTTAATTAGTGGTTTTAACAATAGTATTAGTTCCAATTCGTTTTTAATCACAGGACACAATAATACATTGGCATCACATTTAGCAGTATTAACAACACACGACAGCGACATCGCAACAAATACAAATGGAATAGCAATATTAAATAACACTGTAGGCAGTAAAATGACATTTGTTAATAGTCATCAAAAAACAATAACCTCTCATATATCATAAATTGACACAAATATTAATAACATAACAGGACACGGAAACACAAAAACAACAATTTTAACAGATATAGCAAATTTACAAGCAGGAGGCGGTGCTTCTTGGACTACAACTGAAAAAACAAGTATTCAAGCAGACGTATCAACATTATATACAAATGATACTAATTTATTCAATACAAATACCGCATACAGTAATACATTTGCCTCAATCATATCAGACAACACGACGCAAGATTTATTAATAACTCAAAATTCAAATACCATCAATAGTTTAATATCAATGGATTTGCAAAAGTTAGATAAAATAGATACTAACCTACAATCGGTAGCAGGTGCTGTTAATTTTAGTAGTGCTTCAACTTTTCAAGATACTATTACAATGATTACCGGCAACACTTTATTTTGTAATAATTATAGGGCGCCGAGTAATGGATTACACATTCAATTCGTAGTGTTTAACAGAGAATTTAATATTAACCGAGACGGCCAACTGTGGATGAGTAGCGCTGGTGGTCAATGGGAAACTATAATAGGTAATCCTGGTGTTGGTAGGGTTTGGTGTCCTGATAGATTTGGTTTAGGCGCGGCTGGTATTGCTGGATATAAACTTAATTGCGCTGGTCAAGCGAGATTCACTGATGCTGTACAATTTATAGGAACTGATAAAGCAATTAGTCTTAACAATGGTGGCGTTGTTTTCACGGTTGTATTATCATAAGAGAAAAGAAGAAGACCCTGAATACATAGAAAGAGTAAGAGAGAGAAAGAGAATAACAGGTAAAGCACTTTATTATAAGAAGAAAGCAGAGAGAGAAGCAAGAGAAACCGAAGAGAGGAGAGAGAGAGAGGAGAACCAGAACCTGAAAGTCAAATTATCACCCGAGCAGAAAATACAAAACAGAATATGCGATGGTTGCTGTCGCTAACTAGTTCTATTTTAGATTAATAAAGTAGAATGAATTTTAAAGTTTGATATTAATATGAAATCTTCGTTAGTTCCTTGATGTTAAGAGTATCACTTCTCGCATAAATATTATTTAGACTTGTCTTCTTTATTTTTCTTTTTAAAGACTTCGTTTTCCAAATATTCTACACGATGGATTAGCATTTGATAAAGCATCCCAACTAACACAAGCCGCAAGCCATACGATCATAACACATCGTTAAGTATTCTCCCGAATCATTTACAATATTATATTTAGGATTTGTGTATTGTTGAAAATCTTGAGCAATCCATCCTAATTCAGTGTTTCTGTTTATTTTGATTTTTAACAAACGTTTTAATCTTAATGTTTTTAACCATATTTATAGTGTCATCTTCTACATCTTCTATATTGTCTTTCAGTCTCTTATCACTACTTAAATTAAATCCGTTAAATGATGAAAATTGAGTATCATCCAATTGTAAATATTTAGTGCCATCAATACAACTATCAATAGTTGTTGATACTTCTAATCTTAAAACAGCATCACTATTTAAATGTCTCAAATTGATTTTATGAGCAATCCCAAAAGTCATATCACCGTCAATAGTCCAATGGCCTCGTAATTCGCTATTACTTCCACTATTCAAAATAGTTTTATTATCAGCATATGTTGCAGATAATCCAACAACCAAGTTAATAGAGTTTGAAGTGTTGCTATTCCTGATTTTTAAATCGTTTGTATCAAGATACATTTCAGCATTATTACTTATTAGTTTTGAAGTGTCGCCAAATTGAACATTGCCACTCGGTGAATTTTGTAATAATAAAGTATTTCCTGATACTGACTGAACCTGATTGACTTCAACTTTCTTACCAGAAACCATTGTTATATCGCCATTTGTATACACATCACCTAATATATCAACTGGTTTATTGAACATGGTTTTAGATACAGCACCGTCGCACATAAAATATTGGTTAGAAGAATTACTAACATCACCAACACTAACAGCAACAAAATTATTATGTGCCATATATAAACCTTCTGTAGCATCTGGTGTATATCTTCGTATTGAACCATTATTAGCAAAATTTAAATATGAGTCTGTTCCCTAATTTCATCCAATGTCATATCTTCTGGTTTCTTTGTCATTATCTTAATTATGTTAAATAACATTTCTTTAAGACTGTTTCGAGACATCTCATTAATTTAAGTTTAAGACGAAAGCATTTAAAGAAATACTTATTATTATAAATATAATATAAATATATTCATGACTAAAAAACTCATCCGACAATATACCCAGAATTTAAGAACTACAAGAGATAGTAAAATTGGCAAAGTCCCGCCGGATATACAAGCAAAAATCAATAACATAGTTGATTTGTATGAAGACCGCAAGATTTCACAATATGAAACGGCAAATAAATTGATAAATGACATCAGCAGCAATGATACAAAGAAACGAAAATCAGGATTGAAGAGATATGATAAAGCAGTGGCAAAGTACGAAGAAGCAGAACCCATAACCGAAAGAATGGCAAAGACAGCAAAGAAAGCAAGGACAGGAAAGGAAGTTAAAGCAGTGGTTAAAACACACGACACGCAACCCATCTTTAAAAGAAAAGCAATAGCGGGATTAGCAACAAAGGCAAAGGAGATTTTCAAGAACAGGAAGACTTATGATGTAAAAATTATGCTGTTTTCAGGTGCTAATAGAGACGAAATAAAGAAACCATCATTTATATTAGATGGCATAGCATATTGTCCTATATTACTGAAAGCATCAGGGAGACAAAGAGCATTAGGCGAGGCAATCGTAAAGGCAACTCAATTTATTGAAACAGTAGTAAGTAGAAAGAATAGAAAATATCGTATAGATGAAACAAGCTTATTCAAAAGGGTAATGCTGTTGATGAACACCAGTAGCGAATTGGATGATATAGGGCATCTTGTGGAATACGCTGCCGCCATTAGAATTGAAAGCGTTGAACTGGTTGAAACTGACACCTCAAACTACGATGAAAGAGAGCAAGCGCTGAGGGAAAGCCAAAATATAAGCATCTATTATAGATACATCCAGACCGAAGTTGACGCCGATGCTTTAACAATAAAAGAAGCATTACAAAAGAAGGAGTATAGAGAGAATGAGTGTTGGATAAATGCTTTACTTAAAAACTTTGAAGGAACAGACCTATTGAGAGAGAAGCGACAACAAAAGAATACTAAAACATTATCCCGAAATAAGATTCTAGAGCTGCTGGGAATGACAGAACAAGAACTTATCAATAACGGAGCATCAATAAACCAAATGGATAAGGTCTTTAAATTCTTCAATATTCCAGTCAGACTTTACAACTTTACAGGAGGTTTAATTTATCAACACGACCCCGATGACTTCAAAAAGGGAAGAGTTAAAATGTTCAGAGGATTAGTTAAGAATAACCATATTTATTTGTTAAACCATGATTTAAACACATTAAGGCAAATGCAAGCAAACAAGGAAGGATTTAAAGCGCCTGCTACAAGCAGATTTTATATTACTGACAGGAATGAACCTATTAAGTATAGAATGTTTGATGATGTAGATGATTTGTTAAAAATGCGGGATGAAGAAGAATACGCCTTAATACATTCTGACAATGATATGGTAAAAGTATTTCATCAACTCAACGAAGCAGGATACAAACCCTACATTAAATATGGCAATTCCGGACAAGTCATGTGTAAGTTTGATTACAAAAAACTCAAAAACACATTAAACATAATATTGTATCACAGAGTTTATCAAAAGATAGGATTGATGAAGATGTGGCGGTTGATGATGAAGACACATACAGTATTGTTAGTGCTATGTTCCGATTTCAAAAGGACATGTCTAAGGAACTCCATTTGTCATACTATAATGAAGTTGATATTAAGATATTGAAGGAGTGTAAAACTATTGTTCCGGTTGGGAAGATTGATAATATGGTTAATGTTAAAAAGTTGAGGGAGATTGACATTAGAAAGGCATTTACTTTTGGCGGGTGCTGTATTAAATACATCCCAAGATTTACTGAATTTGATGTGTTTAATTAAACCTTTCGCTGATTGTGATATTAATAGTTTTAATAATCTAACTTTATACATTGTAGAAGTCTATGAAGGAAACATATTTTTTCACAAGAAATATAATCTGATTTACGGTAAGTTGTTAAAGCAGTTGTTAAAGCGTGATATTAAGTTGAAGATATTATATTACAAACAACCTAATCACGTTTATAAAGTTAATTACAAGAAAATAAGTGATGAACTCGATTCTACAAAAATATCAAGCAATGAAGATTTAAATACGCAACTACAGAAGAAAGTAGCAAACATCAGCATCGGTATGCTGGAAAAATCGCATACCACATCACAGAAAAGTAGCACATTTAACTCATTGAGGGAGGCGTGTTATTATCAAACGTTGAATGGCGGCAAGGTTTATACAATCAGTCAGTACCAAACAGAATTAGAAGAATTAGAAGATGATGAAATGAGAGTAAAGGATACAGAAGGCGTCGCGTATTATGTATTGAATGTGTCAGATAAAAAGTATTGACTAATGGATTTATGCTAATAAAAGAACTGCTTTTACAATACCATAATTTTAAAATGCATGAAGCATACAAAACATTAACTGATAATAATGTTAAAGTGTATAGTTTTAAACAGATAGCATAACTATCCACGAAGACGATTTGGATAAAGTTTATGGATATACTTATTTAAGAAAATGGCAGGAAGGACTTCTGAAATTTGGCGATGAGATAGGAGATTGGAGACTTGAAGAGAAGCACGCTATAACATTACCAACACAACCATACAAGTATAAGTTTAATGAATTACCAGAAATACCGAAGATTAAGAATATCAATATACCAATTGAAGATGAATGGAGTACTGAAAGCATTTGTAAAAAAGTTATTAAACAAAACCCAGTAATCATCAGGGGTAAATTTCCGGGCACAGGCAAGAGTTATATAGGTCAGCATTTCCAAAGATGAATAAGAATGTATTATTTGTAGTGCCTACCAACCGACAATTACAAGAAATACAAGATAAAGGAATAGAAGCAACAACATATAACAAGTTTTTTAGCATTGCCGTTCATGAAGATGCCGGAGAGAAATTACCAATTTATGATTACTCGCCTTTTGATGTAATAGTGTTTGATGATATTTATATGTTGAATTTATACACTTTGAATAAAAGTTTGGCAGTTTATGGAAAACAACACTCATATCATCAGAATTGCTACTGGTGATGTAAAACAGTTACAAGGGGTGGAAGCCATGACAAACTGCCAAGACCCCGCAACATACATTGACAACTGTATAGACACAATGTTTAAATATATCATTTTCTTAAAAAATATGTAAGAGAGTAGGAGCAAAGGACAGCGTAGAAGGAGAAAGAAACAGGAAAATCTTAAATGATATGTATGATGACTGGTGGGAAAACAACATTCCACGCAAAGAGTATATACTTAAATACAGTTATTTAACCGATGACATCATGCATCAGAGCATAATATCGCTTATACCAATATGAGATGCGAAAATGTAGCAAAGGAGATTAGAGACAGATTAAACATAAGTGAGAAATATGTAGTGGGTGATATTTTGGTTGCCAGAACATGGATTAAACAACCAAGGGTTAATATCAATTTGAGATACAGGATTACAAAAATAGAAGATGATGAATTGGGAAAGCAAATGACACTACAGAATATAGCAAGACAAGTTGATGAGCTTATGTTGTTTGAACCTATTGTAGATAAAAAAATATCTATCCTTACTGTGCTACTTGTCATTCAAGTCAGGGGTCAAGCGTAAAGGAAAGCATAACTATTCACGAATGGGACTTACCCATAACCAGCAGAGAGTGGATATGGACGGCATTAACTCGCTGTGTTGATTTTAGGAAAGTTAAATTTTATTGTAATCCAGACTTTGAGAAGCAAATGGATAAAAATATGATAATGAGATATTTTAAAAACAAAGTAGAAAATTATAAGATACAAGACAGGAGAGCAGGAAGAGACATCAATGACGAAGAATACATAACTGCTGAATGGTGCTTGTCGCAGTTTAAAAGTAGATGCCAAAAGTGTAATACTTCATTTAACTTTGAAACGAAGAAGGGACAATTATGTAGCAACTTTACAGCACAAAGGTTATGTAATGATACAGCGCATGAAATGGATAACTGTGTTGCTTATTGCTTCTATTGCAATGCCAGTGCTCATTAAGATTTTAATATTTTAATTTTAAAATCTTAATTAATTATATGGATAAACAAAAAATAGTGATATTTATTACGATAAAAGCGGATACGGAAGTAAAGCAATAACTTTACAAGATGCAAGAAGGAAGGACAAAACAATTACTATGAGTGATGTAAATGAATTCTTTAAAAATAATATTGAAGAGAAAATAAAACCAAGAGGGCAAAATAGTTTTGTTGCGCCACACTCATTCTGGGAATTTCAGTTGGATTTGTGTTTTATTTCTAAGAATGATTTGGAAAATCAAGTTTAGAATTGGATTAATATTAATTGATATATTTAGTAAATATGCTACTGTAATACGTATTGTAAGTAAGCAACCTGCTGATGTATTAGCAGGAATAATGGAAGGCATTAAGAAAATAGGCGGAAAACCCAAAATTATATACAGCGACGAAGAAGGCAGTTTGTTTAGTTCTACCATTACAGATTATCTTGATGAGGAAAAATGAATTACACACCACGAGAGGCCATCCGGCATTTGGAGAAAGATTTATTAGAACCTTTAAGGATATGCTTTTTAAAAGAGTTGATGCGGATGAAAAGAAAGGTAAAGACAATATACAATGGATAGATTACAATTTAGAAATATTATTGACATATAATAATAGATTAGTAAGTTCCATAACTAAATTTACCCCAATAGAAGCAAGGAAAAAGAAAAATGAGTTTGAGGTTAAACTGAATATATCAATGAATGCCAGAAAAACCCGTGTGTATCCTGATTTAGATGTAGGGGACAAAGTCAAGATAATGAGAAAGAAAGCGATTAGCGAGAAAGAGGGAACCAGTCATTGGTTAAGGGCAGTCCATACAATAACCAAAATAGAAACTAAATTGGGTCAGAAGTATTATCATGTTAGTGATTCTCCCAAACCTCTATTGTGACATGAAAAGTTGAAATTATAGTTTTAGACTAAAAAGGTTTAAAGAAATAATACCTATATATATTAGTAAAATGATGAGCGATACAGAAAGTGAGAATGATATGTATAAAATTGAAACCTTTGATGATTTAGAAACAGCAAAACAACAAGTATTAAGTAATTATGTGTGTACATGTTGCGATGTGTATGTTTGTAAAGCTTGGGCTAAAACAAATGCCAGATTAAAAACGTCATCAAAATCATTACCTATTGATATTATGCAGAACATGTCAAATAATATCAGATGTGAGACATGTGAAGAAATGATATGCGTAATAAACCACCGAACACGATATGGAAATGATAATGACAACTTTGATTTATATAGCATCAAATTAGCATATTATATTGATGTAAAGGGTGATGATTTACCAACGCTTAAAGATTTACGAAGCATACCAAAATTACAAAATTTAAGCAACAGACATCACCAAGTTTTAACAATTTTATATTGGAACATCAAACTTGAAAAACAATGGAAGCACTGAAAAAAACACCATGAATTATTTTTGGGATACAAACGGCGAAAGTATGGAAGATGCTTATGATGAGTTGAATGACTTGTTCAAAGAATTAATGAAAATTTTACATTATATTGACATGAATGAGGACAAGAGGCATAATATACTTTACGGTCATAGTTTTGGTATGGAAATTGCTGACAAATTAAATGAAGTTTTCTTCAATGAAGACAGTGAAACCGAAAGTGAAGGTGATGAGGTGAGAGAAGAACTTGAATATATAAGCGATTTCCATTTGTAAAGTTTTTGCTGGTAAAAAATCCGATTTTGGCAATCTTTACAGTTTAATTATATTATCCTTAAATAATATAATTGAATACATACAATCCCGAGTGAGTTAATCTGTGAGTTGTTGGTGAGTGTTTTGTAATTGTTCTTTGTGTGGTCGGTTGTTTGGTTTTTGTGTGGTTTGTTGTTTGGTGGGATTTTTCGGGACAGGGGACTTACCCATCTCATGTTATGGTTTTGGTATGGTTGATTTAGGGGGCAGTTATTAAATGGGGGTGTGGTATGAGGTTGGGGGTAAGCTCCTGCTTGCTATAGCGCCCTCCACACGTTGGACTGGGGTGGGCACAAGTGGACATTGGGATGGTGCCGAATGCATTTTCCTGACCTGCGTCATCACCCCTGAAACCTGAGCCCTGCACACTCTAACGCGCATTAATTGCAAGGCGGAGTGGGCGAGATGCTCCAAACGTTTCAGCTCAAGGCGCTACAACGCCTGCTTGCAAAGGCACCCAGCATGGGTGCCGAAATTTGCGCGAGCAGCGGAATGTTTTAGAGTTATTTCCCCAGAAAGCTATAGGGACCCTAGCTTCTAACACGGGGGGAAAGTGATTTGCAAGATTGATGGGCACCCCAAGCTTGCAGCCTACTGTCAAGATGCACCTGCTTGCCCGATAGTACCTGGGCGTCAATGTCGCAAAAATGCGCCCGCGCTATCACCAGCACCTCAAGCAACTCCCTAAACAGCATCCTAAAACATCACCAGCGCCAGTATGCCCCCTTGCATCTTGCGGGAGAGGGGAAGAGCTGGTGACGCCGCAAGCGCATTTTTGCTCAATTGACGGCCGGGTTTTGGGGTGCTCTTCGGGAAGTGCTGTTGGAGGTGCTTGTGTGCAATGATTGCCATTTGGGGTCTGTGCTGGCGCAAAATATTTTGACCCGTCCTTCCCTTTGCAGAAATGGCTCCCCCGCGGCCACGCTTAGGCGGCCCAAGTTGGAAGCGGTGAGCCGCAGCAATCCCCAACGAGCCCTGCAGCAACCCTCTCCAAGCCTAAGCCTAATCCAATCCTAGATCAACCTCAACCATGCCTAGACGGAAACCCCCAAACCAGCACTCGGGATCTTTGGTCAACTCTCATATCTCTATCGCCAACCATGAGCATGTGACAGGAGCCTGCGCCCGACAAATCCAACACGCGACCGCACTGTAGCCCGTTTCCAACCCTACAGGTTCTTGACGGTTGTCGTTTCCCGAAAAGGGGGGGTTGGCACCTGAAAGCTTGATTCCGCCTAAGAAAACGGGCTGGGCGTTTCGAACTTCACACCCAGAAAGCGGAAGAACACCCAACCAACCAAAACAACTCCTTTGTTTCAGGTCTCTTTCAAAGCGCCCTTCGATGGCTGGGTCATAGTCAAGGGCTGAACGCGTGCGTCCAATGAATCACTGCTACGAAGCTTGGGCCATGATGGGCCAATTAGCCCAATAATTGTTGCTGAAGTAGGGAAGCCACCACTGCAGGGCCTGCCCAGACTCTAGCACGGTTAAGGGCCTATAGCCGGTTTGGAAAATATGATGGGCGCCGTCAAACGCCAAGACAAAACGGAGTCCAGAGCTGTCCGCTTCCGAAGCGCCTTTTGGGACAGCAGCCAGCCAAATTCTGTCTCTTTGAAACGCCTGGGCAAGCAAACCGCGTCCCCTCACCCACCGCCGAGACACCATGGCAAGCATCACCATGCGCCTGGCGAAAGAATGTGTTCGGAACCCCTTAAAGGACGCGCCAGGCGTCCGCGTGGCGAACGAAAAATGCACCACTCCAAACGGCAAAGGTGCATCGCTGTGTTTCGGTTTGAATCGAAACTGACCTGGTTTGCCTTGGGAAGGCTGGGGCACCCAAACACCCCGGTGGTTTGCGTCATCGTCTAACGCTCGCATTGCACAGGCCAGCTTCAAGCTCGGAAGTCATTACGCGTGTTTGAATTTGGCTGCCTGTCACGTCTGCAGCGTTCCACGTAAACATAAATATGCGCCTTGAAGTTCTATTGAGTATCGAACGAAATCACGCATGGAAAGTCATTCATTCATATTTAGCTCACTTCCACTTCAAACCAAAACTTGAATTGATCTCTTCCTTATTGATTTGGCTTGTGCCCAAGTTAGATTTGAAAATCCTGCTTGGAAAGGAGCCCCGGGGAAAACAAAAACTCAGCTGAAGATTCTGACTGAACTCAATCCCTTGCCAAGCTGCATTTACAGCCTAACTAGATATTACAGGAAAATACAAAAACGTGGAATCGAAAACGCATCTTCAAGCCTAGAACTCTGCCCTCATTAGATACTCCTTTCTAGCGAAACCTTAGCTAAAGTCATGCTATTTGTTCTAACTTGAGGTAGACACTCTAACCGAATTTGTAATTAGCATCGAATTTGTAGATCTCGCATTTTCAAATTGCTGGTTTCGAATTCAACTCCGCGTTAGAGAATTACTTGGCTTCCGCGAGCCTTCGAGGCTGCGTGTCTTGGAGGCGCTTGCCGGCTTTTTAGGCAGCGAGTCGCGCGCATTGCCCATCTCACTGCTTTAATTCGTTTCCAATTCCAAACTTCGTGAGAAGATTCCAGAAAGGGTGAGAAACGAGCCATCCGAGGATGCAAGGGCACATCTGGATTGACAGCGCGCACAGGCCACAGGAAATGACCAGAGATTGGCCGCTACCTCGTCCGCCACGTGAATATGTAGCTGGAAAATGAATATGTCAATGCGTGAAAAGGATCTGTTTGAAAAGTGCGATGTTCCAGGCGCAAGTGCATAAGATGAAGGCTTATTGTAAGCCACAGTGTCGGGCAATCGATGCATCGCGATTGCCGGTGTGTGTGTGTGTGTGAATTTTTGAAATCAGATTCCAAAGCCCAAGCTGGCTCCGACTTTTTCACAGTGCGGAATGTGGTCATTTCAGGCGAACCGCTCTCAGGCCAAGGCAATTCCCACACCTTTCTGACGTGGTCAGGGTCCGGGGCTGCGGGGCAAGAAAATGTACCAGGGTGGAGTCGGACCACCATCTTCCGCATACTGACGGGAATCATTCTAGACGATTTGTCAAGCCCCCCAGGGTTTGTTGCTGTTAGAAGGCGACCACCCGAAAAACGCTTGGCATGATCGAATCAAAGGAAATGAACACCACTGTAGCAACAGCGGTGCTTCATGGCGCACATACCCAGCCACCAAAGAAAGACAGAGCTTCTCGAATTTGCAGCGCCCACGTTCGTGCGCAATGTGTTTAGTGGGGAAAACATTTGTGAAAACAGACTTGGCTCAAGAGAAGAGAGCTGGAAACTAAGATGCATTCTGCTCGCGCCGCCCGCGACCCCATGTCGGCGCAAGTTCACCCGCGTTCTTGCCACGGTGGGTGAGGCTGAGCAACCAGATTGGGCGGACATGCGAAATTGGGTACAAGCTGCACAGCTGTGCCCTGAGGCCACGCAACCCCCGAATCCAAGAAAAAGGAGGGTGTTGCGAGTCTCGCGTCCATCACACCCATAGCAACAGGTCAAAGAGCAAGCAGGGGGCCTACAACCCACTTCAAAATGTGTATACCACCCTAGGGTTTTCAGCACATTTTAAAAGCGCCCCCCAAATCTAGCATAAAAGTTCATACATAAATTCTTGAAATTCCTATCCGCTCGCCAAATGCTTTGAGTTATCCATTTTGATGAATAACTTAAACCATTTCAAACATCGTTAACCTCATTCTTTTCTATATTTTCTTTGTGCCTGTAAGTCCGTTCGTGCTTTGGTTTATGTGTCCTTTTTATATGACAATTACACACATCACAATGATACACAACTTGGCTTTTCCTTTTGTCCTTTTCACGGCACTTATCACAACGTTTATAGGGTTCAGTGAATAAGTTCACATCCTTATCTCTTTGACAACTAGAGCAATATTTCTTTTCCATAACCTCTACTACACTATACCAACCACCCTTTAAACCCTTTTTACTCAGATAGGTTGAAGGTTCAGGCAACGAAGTTGCCTAAGAGGTTTGATAAATCAAACCTATCCCTTATTCAAAAAACCCCCAACAACAAAGAACATAACCAAAAAACCAAACAAGGAACAGAACACAGAACATTCCAAAGCAACCAACCAGCCATGCAAAATATAGCGAGGAGGGGCATCAGTCTTGCACATGTAGCCAAAATTGGGTCGCAGTCATGTTGGCTACGGTTTGCAGTCATGTTGGCTACGGTTTGTAGTCATGTTGGCTACGGTTGGCAGTCATGTTGGCTACGGTTTGCAGTCATGTTGGCTACGGTTTGTAGTCAAGGGAGGGGGTTGCGGTTGGTCTTTCTTTCTGTTTGCCCCCCTTTCAAACACTCACTAAGATTTCAGCAATTAACTCACTCGGGACTTTATAAAGGTCTTCCTGTTTATGTTTTACATAATTCTCACCCCATTCCACCCGCTTTCCACTTGGTGCCCGTTGTGCTGTTTCAATATGCTTATTGTTAATAACTTTACCACAATCTTTATTACATAAACTTCTAGGTTTCCAATTGTCAAGATTGTTCCATAACCTGGTTCTTTTCCTCATTGCTCTTCTCCTGTTTTAATTGTTGCTTCTTCAACTCATACCTCTGTTTTGTGTATGCCCTTTTCTTTTCTCGGTTCTTAATGTAATACTGGTGGTAATACTCCTTCATTTTTTCTGGGTTTGCTTCAACATATGCTTTATGCTTTTGTAGTCGTTTTTCTTTGTTCTCATAGTAATATTGTTTTTCTCTTTCCTTGTATTGCTCTATATGTGTTTCACGGTGCTTCTTCTTTCGTTCATTGATTTTATCTTTGTCTCTTTCATAGCGTTCTTTATCACATGCCTTTATTTTGTCAATGTTGTTTAAATATCGTTGTTTAAACATTTCCTTTTTATCTATGTAGTACTCTTGTGGGTTTCTTCCTGCCTTTCGTTCATTTAGTTCTGCCTGTGTTTCATCAATGATTTCACCCTCTCTTTTTCGTAGTTGTTGTAAGTTTTCATATTCAAAGTCTTCCAAATGCTCAATGAAGAAATTGTCTATACCATGTTTGTTCATTTCTTGACTTATTAACATTTTCCCTTGATGTTTAGCATCATGCCTATGCTTTGCCATTCTTTTATGCAATGTTTGTTTAGTGCTTCCAATGTATATTTTATTGTTCAATGTATTCTTGATACTATAAATTTGACCCTTGATGGTTTGTGCTTTTGTGTGTTCCATAGTCGTGATAATCAATATTCAATAAGAACTATTCTTTAACTATGTTAAGTAAAGATTATGGACAAAATATCTCTAATAAATTCATATTATTAGAATTATTTAGAAATTAATCTAAGGAATATTCACCGTTTTCATCTTTCCTGATTTTATAATATTCTAATGTTTGTTCTCTTGGTTGCTTAATACGCCCTTTGGACACCATCTCAAAATAAGATTGTCTTTTTGTTTGATGGTCGCCCTTCGGCCTGCCCAGCCCACGGCTTTCAAAAATCTTATCAATCTTTTCCTTCTCATCAACATTATCTGCTATCTTGGCTTGAAACTTTTCATCAATTCCTGTTGTTAAATCTGTTAATGCCTTGATATTCTTATTCAACATATTTACCTTCTTTATCAACTCACTTAATGACACATTATCACTATCTGACATATATATTTATATATATATTTATTTATTTATTTATTTATGCGTTTAACTTGGTGTTAAATCTACTCTTTATATATTATTGTTTCATCATTTGCTTGACAGTTTCCTGTGTTTCATTGTCACCGTTATCTGATGGAGTAACTCCCCTCCCAAAGTGTATAGCAATATTATGTGCGTCTGTTTCTAAGTTGATACTGTCTTTGGATTTATCAATATTCATTTTTATCAGTTTTACTTATCTTAAAACCGATAGGGACACACGAGCATTTACAATTTCCCTTCTTTTGTATTTCTAATTCGTTTTTCATTTCTAACATCTTTTGACACATTGGACAAGGGAACTCAATAACCGCTGTCTGATTAATAACTTCTTCACTGTCTTCATCTGTTGATGAAATTGTTGTTTCTGTCTTATTCTTTTTGTTTTTCTTTTTTCCCATTTATATTAATATTTACATTTTTATTTTTGATATATTCAAAAATATGCTTAATTAATTCTAACGAACAATAACAACATTTTTAATTTTATTGTCAGTTATTACAACTTGTTCTATTTTCTCTACTTCATCTATTATATCAATATAATCTGAATAAGTCCTATCCATATAAAATAATAAGATGAAATAATTATTTAATCTTATTATTAGAATATTCGGGGCTCAGCAATGGGGTTTCTTCGGACTGGACAACACAAGCGAGGTTCAAGCTAATTCAAACTAATTATCTTCAATGCTTATTGATTGAAGCAATGGAAAACCTGTTCCATTATGTTATTCACCACCACACATAACATAATGATGTTCCATTCAATAATAAATATAATTTTTTATAAGTATTTATAATATTATTTTATTATGCCTGATGTAAAACCAATTGATGAAATCAAATATGACTTTAAGCAAAGTAAGCACGATGTCGTCCCTAAATTACCGATGAGGGCGATGATTGTAGGACAGTCAGGTTCTGGAAAATCAACTTTACTTGTATCAATGATACTTGATATTTATAGAGGAGCATATGAAAGAATTTTTATCTGGTCCCCATCAGTAAATTTGGATAGCATTTGGTTGCCTGTTAAAAAGTACATTAAAGAAGGTTTGAAAGTAGATACTGATAAAGAACCGTGTTGGTGGGATGAGTTCAATGTTGTAGATTTAGAAAGAGTTATAGAAACTCAAAATAAAATAATTGAATATCAGAAAAAACAAGGAACGAAGAAGTTATTTAATATATTAGTTATATTGGATGATGTATCTGATAATCCAGCAATAACAAGAAATAACAAATTGTTAAATTCTTTATTTTGTAGAGGTCGTCATAGTGGAATATCAACACTTGTCAGTCTTCAAAAGTCATCAACTGTCCCACCAATTATTAGAGTAAATATAAGTCATTTGTTTTATTATAAAGTTAGAAACTTCAAAGAGATAGAAATATTACAAGATGAATTATCAGCAATTGTTAGAAGTGATAATTTGCTAGAAAGCAAGAAACTAATTTATAAAATATATGAGACCGCCACTGATGAACCGCATAGCTTTTTGTATATTAACCTTTTAGAAAAGAACCCTGATAAGATGTTTATGAAAAAGTTTTCACATTAATTGAAAATAACTAATCAATAACATTAAATCTATTTTTAATGTTATTAATTCAAATTAATGAAGCGTTGCAAAGTTGCAAATTTGGTAATTTATATATTAGTTTGTCCGATTTTTGGTTTTCTAATTTTTCTATTCGTGCCACACATTCTTGAATAGATTTAATGATTAAAGTATCTGCTCTTGTTTTTTCATCTACTCTTAAATTCTTAATGTCTTCCATACTGTTATTTTCTTCGTTTTTACTTTGACCAATACCCATTATATATTATTATTTCGGTTTTTTGTTTTTCATTTCCTTAATTTCTTTTTCAAGTTTATCTATTTTATCATTTAATTCTAATACTGCTTTATGAACTAACACAGGTAAAACTAAATAATTTAATCCCAAATACTCTCTGTCTTTACTAACAACATTTTCAAATTCTTTAGGAATTGCTTTTAATACTTCATCTGCGATATATCCTATATGATTTTTACCACCATCGTTTCTATCGTGTCTTTTAAACTTCTTCGGTTTAAATTTCTTAATAACATTCATACAATTAGTTTTGATATTGTCTATATCATATTTCAATCTTGAGTCGCTTGAATCAACAAATGTACCGTTAATGGTTACTGTTGTTGCTGTTAAATCTATATTAGTTCCTGTTGATGGTTCAATTAAATTACATAACATTTTTTTCGTTCCTGCAACCGTTAAATTTTCATTAAAAGTTGATAGAGCATTATTTGTAAAACTTTCAGTATTCACTGTGGTCCCAAATGTTTTATCAATAGATAATAATGTTGAAAATACTGTTGCATTATCAATTACTCTGAATGCTGTATTGGTTGTATTAAATTTAACATCAATTGTAGATAAATTAGTTCCATCATAATAAGTTGATATTTCACTTGTTCCCATTAAAATATCAGTTCCAGTTGTCATTGAAATATCATTCAAAAATGAAACCGTTGTTAAATCAAATGATTGAATGGTATTAGTTGCTAAATATGCATTTTGAACTGCGAGATTCGTATCAACGGTTACGAGAACACCGCCATTAGACGCTATATGATTAGAACGAAGAGCTCCACCAGTTTTAACATAAACATCATCAGCAAATAAATTACCCATAAAATCAGCAGTAGCAGTATTAAAAGTCCATCCGCTAGTAATATTAACTGCCCCGACTATGTTAGATTGTACGGCAGGGTCTCCACAAATAAATCTAATTGAAGAATTAGCATCACTATTTCTCATATCAAAAGATGAAAAAGCACTAACATATCTGTATAATTCACAATTTGTATCAATTGTTAATTTACCACCAGTATCAATATTAATATTATCACAATTAACATCAGCATTCGTATAAATGTTTCCTAAAACATCAATAGGCTTATTAAAATAGTTTTATTAACTAATCCATCACACATCATATATTGATTAGAAGCATTACTAACATCACCAACACTAATGGCAACAACATCATCATGAGACATATATAAGCCTTCAATAGAACTGGGAGTATATGTTCGTATTGAACCATTATTATTAAAATTCAAATATGAACCATTGTTAAGATTTACTGCCTTGTCAGTCCCTATAAAATCAACTGAATCAGTAAATCTTGATTTTCCGGCACAATTTAAAACATAACCATTAACACCAACAGCCCCTAAACCAAACCTATCTTTAACCCACGCACGACCAACATTAGCATCTCCGATTTGAGTTTCCCATTGACCTCCTGCGCTACTCATCCACATTCTACCATCTCTATTAATATTAAATTCACGATTAAACATTTGAAAAGTCATTTGTAATCCTAAATTAGGTGAAGGTGTAGTGCTGAATTTATTACATATTATAGAACCAGTAGTTAACATATTTAAATTACTGTGTAAAGTTGCATTATCACTAAAATTAATAGCACCTGTTATTGATTGAGCGTTAGTATCCAGTTTGTCTAATTTTTGACTTAATGATATATCCTGTGAATTATTGCTAGTAATTATTGAATTAATTGTATTTGTGTTACCTGTTATTAATCCACTTAATCCATCACTTTGTAAAACATAACGAGCATCAGAACCAGTTATATCTAAAATAGATGAACAAGAAAATGAGCCGGATACTTGTAAATTACTTAATATTGTGGTATTATGATTTAATATTATTTTATCATTTTGAAAAGTTGAAGAATTATAAATTTCTACATCTCCAAAACCTCGCTGGTTTAAAAACATTCTTGAACCAGTCAAACTTCCATAAACATAACTATCAAAATAATTATTATACATTTCAAAGAAATTATTATAATTTCCAAATTCTGCTATTTTGAAAGTTGCAGTAGTTGTTATATTATGAATTAATGTATTATTTAATACTGATGTATTTAATTTATCTGATAATAAATTATTAGTTGTTATTTTATTGTAATATAAATTACTATCAAATGAACCTGTTTGTAATTGAGATATTAAATGAGAATTTGATGAAATATTATTAAAATTAGTTGATACAGTAGAATTTAAATTATTTATTAAATTTGTATTTGATGAAATATTATTAAAATTTGTATTAATTAAATTAGTATTTGAAGAAATATTATTAAAATTAGTTGTCATAGTAGAATTTAAATTATTTATTAAATTGTATTTGATGAAATATTATTAAAATTTGTATTAATTAAATTAGTATTTGAAGAAATATTATTAAAATTACTTGTCATAGTAGAATTTAAATTATTTATTAAATTTGTATTTGATGAAATATTATTAAAATTTGTATTTGAAGTTATTGTCAGATTACCTATTAAAAATGTATTTGAACTAATATTATTTGATAATACATTAATTTCTGTTTTGTCATATGTTTCAGTTATATCATAAAAATTAGCGCCTATTTGTTGCTTTGTGTAAGTGTTGGCTTGGTCTGCTTTACTATCTAATACTGTTTGAATGTCAGATTTACTCGCGTAAAGGTCTTCTATATCATTGACTGCTCCATCTTTTACTTGCCTAATTCTATTTGCAGTAATATCAAAGATATTCATTAAGTTTTTACTCATAATATTATATTATTAATTAGAAAATTAATAATATCAAATGTTTATTTAATCATAAAATGTTACAGAATTTGAACGGATTTCAAGTATACATTCATGAACCATATGAATATACATCCGTGTCGGCATAAAACTACTACTATATAAAGTAGTTCCATCAAGTGGTTTAATTTTGACTACCATATTTGAATTATTTTTAAGGTTCATTCCAGTATATGCGGCTGACTCTAACTTTTGAAGATTAAATCCAAACATAAATGCT
This sequence comes from Effrenium voratum, assembly GCA_963377175.1. NCBI lineage: Eukaryota > Dinophyceae > Suessiales > Symbiodiniaceae > Effrenium > Effrenium voratum. The sequence goes on from CAUJNA010000093.1 coordinate 259,197, forward strand.
TGAGTTTTATAGTCCTCGCTTCTAACTAACAATGGATTATCAGCACAATGCATTAAGTGAACATATGCTTCTCTAACCCCTTGGATTTCTTGACTCGGAATAACTTGATTACCAATTACCAATGAAGCAGTTAAATCATATATAGGGTTATAATATCCAGAATCAACTTTATCGCCTTGATGTGCTAATGGATGATATAGTGAGTTGTATTCCTTAAGAATTTCACCAAATCCTCCTACATAACCTGTACTCGTTGTATTAGAAAATGAAATAAACATTTTATTTAGTTTAGATACATTCCTAACGATTGTTGTAAAGATTTCAGTAGATGCTGATGTGGTTTGTTCTTGCATTGTTTCAGTCTCAAAAGTAATTGGAAGAGAACCACTTTCTAATATTTTAGCATATTCTGCGTATAAACTATCATCAAGAGAATAAACATTTCCTTTGAAAATTTGCGTTTTTATTGCCCAGCTGTTAGAAGTATTTGTAGCAGTGAAATCAGAAGTGTCGCCTTGTGCAATATTTGGTAATTTAGCATCATTCACTAAATATAATTCTATGGTTATAGGACAATAAGATAAAGGTATCCAGTTTTCACAAGTTTTCAAGCATTTCAAATTCATATCATAAAATACATTAGCACTTTTACCTTTTGCAACGCCTCTTTTGTTACTTGGAGTGACTTGTCTCGTGACACTTGCAACATTATTAGCGCTTGGGTTCGTTGCTAATTGAGTATAAGTTAGATATCTAACATCGTTATTATTAAACGAATTTCCAAACCCTAAAACTTCATCTGCTCTTTTTGCTTCTGATGTTTTAAGTAAATCTTTCATAGCATCAGCGCGTGATGTAGAATTCAAATCACATACTATTACATCTCCCATCATTACACGCACTCTTGAAAAGAAAGCACCAGTTGAAATTGGGCGAAGTTCAGCATTAGCATTAGCGCTTGTGTCAGTATTTCCTAATGAAAATCCTAATAATAGTGAAGGAAGTGAAAGCCATTGATTAGGCGAACCGGTAATGTTAAATCTAATTACTGAATTTGTATCAGCGCTATAAGTAGAAACCGACGAAGGATAAAAGTTTTTACTTTCTTTTGAACGAACATAAGAACCACCATCTTTTAATTTAAAGCGAAGGTTTTTCTCTACGAGTACATCATTGATATCCAAAGTTTCCATCTATATATTTAATAATAGAAAAAACTTATATTATTCTATTATTAAATTAATTTATTTTGAAATGTGAATAATCTATAACTTCTTTTTTAGTTTTTTTATTTAATAGTTTTTTAGATATATTTTTAATATTATGTTCAACCTTATAATTAGGTTCATCCTCTACAATCTTTTTAATGTCATCATAACTGATTTTCTTTTTTGGATTTATAGTATTTTTAATGTCATTATTAGGCATTCTTATATAACAATTTATATAAATAATTACATTACAAGTCTAACCGGGTCTCCACCTGCTGTTGGTTGCTTCCCTTCGTCGTAATAACCAGTGATGTAATCGTGATTTACCAATGGATTTACACTTCCAGTAGCAACAGTTATAGCACCCCTATCTAATATTGATATTGGGTCTAATATACTTCTAAAATTAGTATAACTATCATCACTTTTATTTGACATTGAAACAAACGGAGCGCCGTAAGTTGTCAAACGAATATTTCTATCAGGGTTATTTTGTAAATATTTAGCAGAAGCAGACGAACCAAGACTATGACTAATAAGTTCAGTAATATTATGGTTTTCATCAAGAATATTACTAATATCTCTATACCTTTCACTGTATGAACTTAAACCAAATGGAATTGTAATATCAGAAGCAATGCCATTAATTGTAGATAAAATATTATTCTTACCAAATGTTCCAGCAACATATAGTTTATTGTTGTCTAAATAATAACCCTTACCATTTGTATATGCTTTGTTTAATCCTTCTGCGTCAGTTAAATTATTATTATATTTAGGTTTGAATAATGACTTTTCTTGTTGAATTTCATTAATCATTTTTCTATACATTTCGCTATGTCCTTGATGGAGTGGATTATATGATTTTAATTTTCATTCTTTTAAATAATATGTATATTTCACTATATTAATATTGATATTTTTTATCTAATTAATTAATATAATGAACTTTCGTAAAATATATATTGATACACGACATAGAAATTTAAACGATAGTGTAAGCACTTCTGACTTTGTTATAGATTTACCAGAAACCCAAGAAACAGGAGCAAATACAAAACTATATGTTCACGAACTATCACTACCTAATACTATTTATCCGATTGAAGAAAATGTAAATAATAGATTATATTTAACATTAGGAGGAATATTAACAGGAGCGCCAGTATACTATTTTATTGTAGCACCAGATAAAGGTAGTTATGTAGGTAGTGAATTAGCAACCGAATTACAAAATAAATTGAATACTGCTACTAATGGAACTGATGGAAATAGCGACTTTTTTATTTGTAGTTATTCATTAAAAACAAATACTATAACTATAACTGTTAATTATGTTTCTTACTTTTTCGTAATTCATACGGATAAAGAATTGCAAACTAACTATGGGTTTAGTGTTGATTATGATAGAAGTCATACAATGTCTATCAACAATGTTTTGTCTAACACTGTTGAAAAAATCAATTTTGCTCCCGACCCTTTTGTTAGTGGTTTTGTTAATTTATTACCAATGAAAAATATTTACTTAACAAGTGATAGTTTAACTAATGGAAATCAGTTAGCACCTTATGGAATTGCGCGTGTATTACAGAAAATTCCTATTACTGCTGGATTTGGTAATGTAATCTATGATAATGAGATTTTAATGAATGACGCTAATGATGTTTCAATGAGACATTTGAGACGCTTACATTTTAAATATGTTGATAGTTTTGGTAAAACTGTAGATTTACACGGGGCAGACTCGTCCTTCTCCCTTACCTTTGTTGAGACTTAATAATTCATCATAAAAATTAATTATATAACATAAATATATGAGTAAAATAGAGGTGGTAGATGTTAATGGTGAAAATAATGAAGCAGTAGAAGAAGTTAAACCTGTTGAGAATAATGAAGTAGTTGAAGAAGTTAAACCAGTTGAGAATAATGAAGTAGTTGAAGAAGTTAAACCTGTTGAAAATAATGAAGTAGTTGAAAAAGAATTTACTGTTAAAAAGCAAATGAAGGAGAAAATGAATTGTCCTACTTGTGGAACTTTAATGACTGCTTACAACTATAAGTATAAGCACGCTTGCCGAGGAATAAAGAAGGGCACTAACAAAGTTATAGATTTGAACAAACCCATTAGAAAAAAGGTCATCAACCCAGTCCAAGCAGAAGAATTCAAAGAAGATGTTTATAACAGAGTAAAAAGCGATATTCCAAAAGTGGATGAACAAGAAATAGAAAGAAGAGTTGAAGAACGATTGAAAAAACATTTAGAAACAACAGCTAATAAAGTGTTGGAAACTGCAAAAGATAGATATATTAATATGAAGGTAGAGCGAGATAATAAAAATAAACAGAAAATTAATAATTTAGCAAGTAAAATTATTTAATCTAATTATTGATATATAATGATTATTGATAAGAAACAATTGTTTATGCGTCGTAGAGAAATTTATGACAACGTTGTAAATAGAATAACAGAACCGCAAAATAAAGACAAACCGAATATCAGTGATGTTATTGATAGAAAAGCAGTTTTTGAAACAAACAAACCAAAAAAGAAGAATAAATATAAATCAACTCAACATTACTATTATGAAGGAGACAACAAGGCACACCAACCTAATTACACATATTTGAAAGAATTACAAGAACAATTAGAACGCCATAGCGCTAAAAAAGATTATGCTGTATTTCAAAATAAAAGAAGATATATGGAAGAAGCACAGGCGTATTTTAATGAAATCCAAAGGTTGGAAGGTGAAAAATTGAGACATCATCCATCAAGTGAAACAGGTAAATCCTATTCAGAAATTATTAAGAAAAAGAAAGGAATAATCAACCAATTAAGAAAGGATTTTGACTTTGAATAAATTAAGTAGATTAATAATTTTATAGTCTAATTAATTACATATAATGAGATTAGACCATATGAAAACATTAAAATCACAGTTAAGATTAAGACCGTCGTATAATGAACTCATCAAGGAAATTACAAAGGAAGAATATAAAAATAAGAATATAAGAGATGTAATAGACAGGAATGCTTATTGTCCGTTAGGAACAGTTTATGATAACAATACCGTAGATTTGAGACAACAACACTTTCAAAAAATATTAGAACAACCTAAAACAGTCCCCCATTTTGATATGGCAAAGGACGATGAAATGGATGATTTAAGAGACGGAGCAATACAAACACTAACTGCCACAATGGACAACGCCGAGGAACAACACGAGCAACAAATCAGTCAAGTTTCCAAAAGAGTTAGTAGCGAACAAATAGCAGACCTACACGAACGAGCACAACGAGCAAGACAATTAGAAGGACAAGAGGGGAGAAGACCAAGTATCCAGTCAATGATGACCGCAAAATCAAACGACTCTGAAGACTTACCACCGCTGGAAGAAATAACCACTGAAAGAATGACACAAGACGAGGCAGTTAAATGAATTCAAGGGGCACAAAGAGGATTAACAACGAGGAAAGAAGATGAAGCGGCTAAGCGACTACAGGCGGCATTCAAGGGACGTATTGTAAGAGAAGAAACTTTGCAACAGAAAAGAACCGAGAGAGAGCAAAAAAGGGACACCGCTGACATTGCATCCACAGTCCAACAAAGACAAACAAGAACACATAAGGAAACCATTGACTATTCAACTGATATAAACCATTGGAGAGGAAGCACAGTAAAAGAAGAAGACATATTATTTCAATTATATTTAAGAGGAACAAGACTTACTGAAGTACAGGAACAACAATATTCAAACACAAAGAAAAAGGGGAAAGGTAAAAAGGAAACTGGTAGAACTTTTTTAGTTGGACTGGTGGAGCAACTTATAAACAGTGGAAAATGGACGACGAAAGTAAATGATGAATTGTTAAGAAAAAGAATGAACGATTGGAGAGATATGAAAGGAAAAGGTAAAGCAACAAAGGGTTAAATAAATCATTTATATATTTTATCAATAATTATATAAAATGATTAAAAACCGCAAGCATGAGTTAAGGAAACGCCCTACTTATGATGAAATGCTTAAACAAGCAATCACAAGCAAACTAAAAACAACAGTTATACTGAAGAAATACAAGAAAGGAATGTTATTGAATAATTTTGATTTTGATGAATTAGATTTAATGAATTATAAAAATAAAGAACGATATATGAATGCAGAAGTTATGATGGCAGACAAGGCAACACAAACACTTAACAAAGAAAACAAGGCAACTCAAACAGACCTACCAAATGATAAGGCGACGCAAACTTATAATTTTGATGATATGACAAAGATTTTAGGTGGGTCTTCAAAGAAGTTTAAGAGCAAACTGATGAACAAGGCAGAAGCAGAAGCATTAGCATTTACATATGACCCTGATTTAAATGATGATGACGATGATGATGATGATGATAAAAAAGATGATGATAATGATAAATACAGAAAGAAACTATTTATGTTGATGAGGATTATAGATTTGATGTTGAGGTCAGGTTTTAGTATAGGGCAGATAGTGGCACATTTAACATATCACACTACATTAACTACAATTCAAGGTTCAGAGTTGCTGGTTAATTTGACAATGAATTCATTAGTAACATCTTATGATATAGCAAGTGCTATAATGAATTGGATGAATACAAATGTTAGTGAAGAAGTTGAGTTAAACACAGAACCCCCTGTTAGTGTTCATAGTTCTCCACCTATCACTGTTAATAGTTCTTCAACACATACTGTTCATTCATCATCATCAGAAGAAAATGCTAATTATGAAATAGCACCGCCTACTGACATCCCTGTTCCTACCGGTGTGGATGGTGACGAGTCTCAAAGTGAAAATGATGAAAATAAGGATAAGGAAAAGACAATCTAAAATAATAATATTTTTCGTTAAAATAATATTATTTTCAATTAGCAACAGCAACCATCGCATATTCATGCTTGTATTTCCTGTTATGGTGATACTTTGGTTTATCTTCATCTTCATCTCCCTTTTTCTCCTCTGTTTCCTTTGCTTCTCTCTCCGCTTTTTTCTTGTGATACAATGCTTTCCCTGTTATTCTTTTTCTCGCCCTCACAGTATTCATATATTCGGGGTCTTCTTCCTTTCTTTTATGATAATACAGTCGGCAATATAAAGCCATTTGTTCTTTGATTTCTGCCAATGTCATATCTTCTGGTTTCTTTTGCGTGGTCATTTTATTCTAATATTATAAGATAATATGTCTTTAAGACTGTTTGAAGTGGTGCACTTTAATTAAAGTTTATGACAAAGGCATTTAAAGAGTTAGTAATTTAATATATTATAATATAACTATAAATATGACTAAAAAAACATCAGAGTATATTTACAGAACCTGAGAAACACAAGAGACAGTAAAATAGGCAAAGTCCCGCCTGACATACAAACAAAAATCAACAAAATCGTTGATTTGTATGAAGACCGCAAGATTTCACAATACGGAACCGCAATGAACCTGATAAAGGACATCAGCCAGACCGACACAAGAAGCGAGAGAAAGAACGGATTAAAGAAATACGAAAAGGCAATGGCAAAGTATGAAGAGGCTGAACCAATAACTGAAAGGATGGCAAAAACAGCAAAGAAGGCAAGAACGGCCAAGGAAGTGAAAGCGGTTGTAAAAAAACACGACAAACAACCTATTTTTAAAAGAAAGGCAATATCAGGATTAGCAAGTAAAGCAAAGGATTTATACAAGAACAGAAAAACTTATGATGTGAAATTTATGTTGTTTTCTATTGTTGATAGGGACGGAACAAAGAAGCCAGCATTTAAGTTAGATGGTATAGCATACTACCCAATTATGCTTAAACCAAAGGGTAGTAGAGAGAGAGCGGTAGGTGAAGCCAATGCGAAAGCTAATCAGTTCATTGAAACCTTAGTCAGTAGAAAAATAAGGAAATACAACGAAGATGAAAAGCATTTATTCAGAAAAGTTATGTTGATAATGAATACCAGTAGCGAATTTCAAGAGTTAGGGCATATGATAGACTACGCTGATGCAATTAGAATTGAAAGCGTTGAGCTGGTTGATATTGACACCGCAGACTTTGATGAGAGAGATGAACCGTTAAGACAGAGCGGTCAAAATGTAAGCATCTATTACAGATACATTCAAACCCAAGTAGATACCGAAGCACTGACTATAAAACAGGCATTACAGAAAAATGATTACAAAGAAAATGAATGTTGGATTAATGCATTACTTGAAAACTTTGAAGGGTCAAATTTAATGAGAGAGAAAAGGCAACGGAAGGACACCAAAACCCTCACGCGTGATAAAGTGCTTGAACTGCTGGAAATGAATGAAGAAGAATTTATTAATAATGGAGCTTCTGTAAATCAAATGGATAAGGTATTTAAGTTTTTCAATATTCCAGTTAGACTTTATAATTTCATAGGAAATCTAATTTATGAATATAACCCTAACAACTACTTAAATGGCAAAGTAAAAATGTTCAGAGGATTAGTTAAAAACAATCATATTTATTTGTTAAACCACGATTTGGAAAAATTATGCCAAAAAACACCAGATGACACGTTCAATGCACCAACAACAGGCAAATTTTATATCACTGACAAAACCGAACCTCTTGAATACAAAATGTTTAGCAATGTAGATGAGCTACTACAAATGAGAGAGCAGGATGAATACGCACTGATTCATTCTGAAAATGATATGGTAAAGGTCTTCCACCAACTCAATAATGCAGGATATAAGCCTTATATTAAATATGGCAATTCCGGACAAATTGCAAATATTATGTGTAAGTTTTATTATAAACAACTCAAAAAATATGTCAAATATAATATTGCGTCACAGAGCTTATCAAAAGATAGGATGGATGAAGATGTGGAAGTGGATGATGGAACAACATATAATAATATTGTTAAGGCAATGTTTAAATTACAAAAAGAAATGTTTAAACAAAACCATTTGTCTTATTACAATGACGTTGATATACAGATATTGAAAGACTGTAAAACAATTGTCCCCATTGGTAGGATGCCTTGCACCCCAGCGCTCGGGCAACAAAATTGCCCAAGCGGTTATTTTATCAAAGATGTAGCAAGTAACAATTTATGCGAGATTGACATTAGAAAGGCTTTTACACATGCTGGATGCTGTATTAAATACATACCTAGATTTACAGAGTTTGATATTTTCAAACCTTTTAAGAATGAGTGTGATGTCAATGTGTTAAACGGTTTGACTTTATACATTGTGGAAGTGTATGAGGGCAACATCTTTTTCAATAAAAAATATAACTTGGTGTATGGAAAGTTTTTAAAACAGTTAATTAAACATAATGTAAAATTAAAATATTATGGTATAAGCAACCTAACCATGTATATAAAGTAAATTACAAAAAATAATTGATGAACTGTATGATACAAAACTGTCTGATAACGAAGACCTGAATAAGCAACTCCATAAGAAAATATTTAACATTAGCGCTGGTATGCTTGAAAAATCGCATAACACTTCGCAAAAAAGCAGTGTATTTAGTTCATTGAAAGAAGCCTGTTACTACCATAGCCTATATGGTGGCAAGATTTACACTATCAGCAAGTGCCAATTGGAATTGGTAGAAGTAGATGAAGATAGCTCTCAATTAGAAGAATCTCCTGTTGGTGAAACTTACTATGTGTTGAATGTTGCTGACAAAAAAGTTTTAACCAACGGATTTCTGCCGATAAAAGAATTGCTATTACAATATCATAATTTCAAAATGTATGAAGCTTACAAAACAATGACTGATAATAATGTCAAGGTGTATAGTGTTAAAACAGATGCCTTCACTATTCATGAAGATGATTTAGATAAAGTTTTTCGTTTTCAATTATTTGGAAGAAGCAATGGACTGCTGAAATGTGGTAATGAGATAGGCGATTGGAGGATAGAAGATAAAAAACATATCCAACTACCCACCAACTCATATACATATAAATATAATGAAGTTCCAGAAATACCTAAAATCAGAAATTTCAATATTGATGTTCAAGATGAATGGAATACAGAAGAAATATGTAAGAAGATTATTAAACAAAACCCAGTGATTATAAAAGGTAAATTCCCAGGCACGGGCAAAAGTTATATTGGCGAATACTTTCAAAAGATGAATAAGAATGTTTTATTTGTAGTTCCAACTAACCGGCTGTTACAAGAAAAAGAAGTAGAAGCCACCACTTACAATAAGTTTTTTAGCATTGCTGTTCATGAAGATGTAGGCGAGAAACTGCCACAGTATGATTACTCGCCCTTTGTTGTAATTGTATTTGATGAAATCTATATGTCAAATTTGTATGTTCTTAATAAAGTAAGGTTATTTATTCAAAATAATCCTGATAAAATTGTAATTGCTACCGGTGATGTAAAGCAGTTGCAAGGGGTGGAAGCAATGACCAACTGCCAAGACCCAGCGACATATATGGATAATTGCTTAGATACAATTTTTAAATACAATATCTTTTTAACAGTATGTAAGAGAGTAGGCGCAAAAGACAGCATTGAAGGAGACATGAACAGAGAGATAATAAATAATGTGTATGATGACTTCTGGCAAAAGAAACTGCCTATCAATGAAATAATACCTAAATACTTTGAGATTACTGATGATATAATGGCTTCGGAACATAATATAGCTTATACTAATATTCGGTGTAGAAATGTAGCAAGTGAAATCAGAGACAGATTAAACATAAATGCCAAATATGCAGTAGGTGATATTCTGATTGCCAGAAAATGGATACAAAAGCCGAGGGTTAATGTAAATTTGAGATACAGGATTACACATATACAAGATGATGAATTAGGAAAACAAATCACATTACAAAATATAGCAAGGGAAGAAGATAAATTTATGTTGTTTGAACCTATTGTAGATGCTAATTTTATTTATTCATATTGTGCAACATGCCATTCTTCACAGGGTGCAAGTGTGAAAGAAAGAATGACAATTCATGAATGGAATTTACCATTTGTAAATCGTGAGTGGATTTGGACTTCTATTACAAGGTGCGTTGATTTCAGAAAAGTCAGATTTTCAAGCATGATGACTTTGAAAAGCAATTGAATAAAAATATGATAATGAGATATTTTAAGAATAAAGTAGAAAATTATAAAATACAGGATAGGAAAGCAAAGAGAGAAATCAATGAAGAGGAATACATAACTGCCGAATGGTGCTTGGATAATTTCAAGAACATATGCCAGAAGTGTAATACACCATTTAACTTTGAAACTAAACAAGGTAAATTGTGTAGTAATTTTACCGCACAAAGGCTTTGTAATGATACAAGCCATGAAATAGATAATTGCGTCGGTTATTGCTACTATTGTAATGTATCAGCGCATTAAGATTTTAAGATTTTTAATTTTCAAATCTTAATTAATTATATGGAGAAACAAAAAATAATTAGTGATATTTATTATGACAAAAGCGGATACGGAAGTAAAGCTATAACTTTACAAGATGCAAGAAGGAAGGACAAAACAATTACTAAATCAGATGTAGACGATTTTTTCAAAAACAACATAGAAATCAAAACAAAACCAAGAGGGCAGAATTCATATATACCGCCAAATGCATTTCACGAATTCCAGTTTGATTTGTTTTTCATAAATGACATCCCTGACCAAAAGTTTAAAGTGGGTGCTTTAATGATAGATGTATTTTCAAAATATATGACTGTAATACCTATTAAAAGCAAAAGCGAAGGTGATGTAGCAAGTGCTTTGATTGAAGGGTTTAATAAAATGGGTGGTGTTTGTCGCCTTCTTTATACCGATGATGAAGGAGCATTAAATACAAAATCTATACAAGATTACTTAAAAGAAAAGGGCGTAGAACATTACACAACAAGAACTCACGCGGAATTTAGTGAAGTAGCAATTAAAACATTCAAGAATACGTTGTATAAAAGAGTTGAAGCAGATGAAAACAAAGGAAAAAAGGATATTGATTGGCGCGACTACATATTTGAAATTCTATTAACTTATAATAATAAATTAGTCCATTCAACAACCGGTTTTACACCAGCACAAGCAAAACTCAAAAAGAATGAATTTGAAGTAAAACTGAATATGTCAATGAAAGCAAACCATTCCCGCATATATCCAAATATAGAGGTGGGGGATAAAGTTAAAATCAGAAGGAAAAAGGGAATAGCAGAAAAGCAACAAACTTCACACTGGTTAAAATCAGCCCATACGGTGGAAAGGATAGAGGAAAAACTCGGTCAGAAATATTATTCTGTTAGTGATTATCCAAAATTATTATTGAGACATGAAATGTTAAAATTATAGTTTTAGACTAAAAGGGGTTTAAAGACATATTGCCTATATATATTAGTGAAATGGAAATTAATAAATTACCTGTTGACGTTATTAATAATATTATGTCCTATAAATATGGTAAGCCAGAATATATGAGAATAAAGCATAATCATAATGAAGCATTAAAGAGAATACAAAGAAGATACAGAATTAACAGAACTGAAACAAAAATAAAGACAAAGCACTATACAGTTGAAGATAGTTATGATATAAAGAGACACGTAATTAAGTATTACATTTCAAGAAATATACCTTTAAGCATTAAACGCATTGAAAGTATACTTTTTAATGAACATGAAAACTTAGATTGTTTGTTAGATGACATTGAAACCGATAACGGTTATGAAGCAGTGATAATAGTTGAGGTAAATATGTTTGTAAGGTTTCATCATTTCAATTATTATGAAGACGACCATTTTAACACTTTTAGTTTTCATTTTCATAGTGATGATGTTGTAGATAATATAACCATAGAAAATTTGGCCGATGTAATGAGAGCGGCGCATCAAACAATATACAGTTGTATTGATGATGAAAGAAGTAGAATGAATTTTGAAGGAGTACAAAACATAAGGTTTAAACTAATTGTTGATGAACCAGTGTAATTAAAAACATTGTAAGATTTATGTTTGGGTTCTTTGGAATGTTTCGTTGGTTGGTTGTTTTGGAATGTTCTGTGTTCTGTTCCTTGTTTGGTTTTTTGGTTATGTTCTTTGTTGTTGGGGGTTTTTGAATAAGGGATAGGTTTGATTTATCAAACCTCTTAGGCAACTTCGTTGCCTGAACCTTCAACCTATCTGAGTAAAAAGGGTTTAAAGGGTGGTTGGTATAGTGTAGTAGAGGTTATGGAAAAGAAATATTGCTCTAGTTGTCAAAGAGATAAGGATGTGAACTTATTCACTGAACCCTATAAACGTTGTGATAAGTGCCGTGAAAAGGACAAAAGGAAAAGCCAAGTTGTGTATCATTGTGATGTGTGTAATTGTGATATAAAGAGGACACATAAACCAAAGCACGAACGGACTTACAGGCACAAAGAAAATATAGAAAAGAATGAGGTTAACGATGTTTGAAATGGTTTAAGCTATTCATCAAAATGGATAACTCAAAGCATTTGGCGAGCGGATAGGAATTTCAAGAATTTATGTATGAACTTTTATGTTAGATTTGGGGGGCGCTTTGAAAATGTGCTGAAAACCCTAGGGTGGTATACACATTTTGAAGTGGGTTGTAGGCCCCCTGCTTGCTCAAAGACCTTTGGAATTCCAGACCCGGTCAACCGTCTGTCTGTCTCCCCGGCTTCTCGGCCGCGGGGGCGCCGCGGCGTGAATTCGTTGAGATAGAACATCAGCTGTGCGGGCCTGCCTGCGCACTTGTAAGCCTTGCTGGGGGCATGTGGGCGCACCAACTTCCTTGTTGTGCCAGACAGTTAGTCTCTGACTTGTTTGGCATTTGCTTGACACCAAGACACACAACGTGCTGGCAAAAAGGGGGTATGTGTCTGTTTTCGACCTTCGACGTGTGTGATCTTAATAGGGAAGGAAATAGACTAGAGCAGGCGCCGCCGGCACTTCGCTGCGTGCGCTAGCAGTTACTTTCCATCGCCGCGCTGATGCTTCGAACATCTTTGTTCAGTTGTTGAAACCCACCGTCTCCGACGATGTGCGTGACTGTGACTGACAGCGAGGCCCTTCGCTGTTCTGGCACCATTCAAAATAGTTATGCTGCCAGTCTGCTCAAGATTTAG